>KZ652230.1:186534-202358 GCA_001010745.2 Gerris buenoi
GGGTGTATTTTGATTTATTTGACCAATAAGGAAAGCGAAATTTAAAAATTTATTCATATATTTGTAATCTGCTATTCAGCAGCTTTCATTTGATACCTCACTCGAAAATTAAAAAAAATCTAAATTTTTGACTTTACCGCATTTTTTCGAATTGCGCATGCGCATATTAAATTTTTAACTTTTCTGTATATGTCCTGTGTTTGGGCCCGGAAGTTACGTCAGTGTTTTAAATTTCAGCATTTTAGCTTAAACGGTTCGGACGCTATGAACCAAAGAGCGACGGACAGACAGACACATCACCCTCGGCATTAGGGTTTTGAGAAGTCTCTACAAAACCCTAAAAAAAAGAAACCCTAATATTACTGTTTCTGTCTGTCTGTCTTTCACTCTGTACCGTTTAGAAAACTTTTGAATCAAATGAGATAAAAACATAAAATTTACTAGTATTGAAGATCGGTTTGACGCGCACACAGGAAAACTATAGTGAACTCAAAATTAACAGCTGCTCAAATCTAATATGGCAGATAATTCATGTCACGCAAAAAAAAGTTTTATTTTTTAAAAAAAATTTGAGCGGGATGTTAAATAAAAGGTATTTTTAATTTAAATCAAATTATAATTAATCTTTAAAAATTTAATCTTTCTGTAGTATAAATACTACCAAAATCGTAAAAATGAATAAAAGGTATTGTAAAAGAGTAGATTATAAAAAAATATAACGCTTGTGAAAAGTGTTTATTTTTTTGCCATTTGGCATTTGACAACAACATCAAATTATTACGTCCCCCCCCCCCCTTATACTAACTACTTTCACATTCACAATACCAACAAAACCCTTTTTACGTGCCTTCACGCACTGTTCAACTGTTAGTAGATGAATAGAGCAGAAAAACAAACAGAGGTTTAGATTTTACAGTAATTTATCAGAAAATAAAAATCTCTGAGTAAATAATTGAAAATTGAGGTGTATTAAGGCTATACAACGACTATGACTATAATTCAATGTTTTTCCATAAAATGGAGATAATTAGTACTTTTTTCTGGAGCTTATTGAAGATAAATCTGAAGCAGTAAGACCTCACCAATGTGCTAATGTGCATACCAGATTTAACGAAAATTCATACAGCACTCTATCCCCCCACTAAGCAGGCTGCAAGTGACTTGCATAGGACGTAACTTAAGTTCTTCAGTAGGTATATTGGTTAAGCCAAAGCTTTACTACACCGAGTTATTGCAGGCTAGTAGTGCTAATCTGCTGATAAGGTGAGAAGGTTTCATCCTCTTCCTCTCATAGCCTGTATACTGGACTTTCAGCGATACCCATACCCCAAAAGTAAATGTCGATTTAGTAGATTTAGATTACTGATTACTCAGGTTCGACGAGGGAAATCTCTAGAATAAATAATTATCTATATAATTTGGACTTTAATTTTCAACATGACCTCCAGGTTAATTTACTTTAGCCCCTGTATACCCATTATAACATATTATAAAAATTTCCATCACACTAGGTTCAGCGGGTTCGTGTAAAGTTTTCCAAGGATTTAAGGTCTGCAACTCAATTGTTCGCCTCCGCCTCCATAATATCTCCATGAAGTTTCCCTACATTTCTCCTTCTCTAGGGGGTTTCCAATCCAGTTTTTACCAGGCTTAGTCTTAATTAGATTACTGTTGATTACTTAGGATCCACGAGGGAATGCTCTGGCCAAAAAATATTTATCTATATATTTTGGACTTTAATTTTTCAACATGACCTCCAGGTAACTTTACTTTAGCCCTTGCATATCCATTGTAACGTAGTATAACAATCTCTACCACACTATTTTCAGTGGGCTCTTCATTTCCTTTAAAGTTTTCCCAGGATTCTAGGTTTCTAGGTCTTCGACTCAATTTTTTGCCACCATAAAATATCCAAGAAGTTTCTTTAGATTTCTTCTTCTCATGCAGTTTTCAATTTCGTTTTTACTTGGCTAATGGTGCATAACATCAAGAATGACGATTTATAACTTATCGGGGACGCTTCTAGTAACCTTCCAACATTCATTGCTACACAAGAGGAATAAAAATAAATAATTTTTAAATGGGGAATATTTAAGTTCTCAGAAAACATGCTAATAAATCATGGCATTTCATATTAAATGAGTTTAAGTCTAATTTATAAAACAAATGTACTTTTTGTGCTTGTTTTACTAAAACTTTATTCAGTTAATAAATGAATGGTAGACTTAAAGTTTACTTTTCTGGAAAGATACCTCTTTGTTTTTATAATATTTTCAGTTACTTTTTTAATACCACCACAAAAATCAGAATTAAAATATGTATGAATAAAAAACATTTCATCCATTATGCAAACATTTTTCCTCTTTCGTAAAAGAATTGTTTATTCAAAATAGGCTCCCCTTTACATTTCTAACCGGACAATAAACCTTATAAATTTACGAAAGGATTTTTACTGCCAGAAATTTTTAAAAAAAGATGAGGCCTTTTATTTTTTCAGGAGCTTAACATATTTTGGGCAAGTTAAAATATGTACCTACTTCAAAAAAAAGTTTTAGGCATGAAAACAATTCCATAACAATAATGTGACCTCAGTGTCACAAAAACCATTGTCACAATTTGAAAGTGTGATTTTCTGAACTTTTTTCAATTTCCAGTGGGCTAACATTTATTTTGATCAATTGACTCTTTGGACAACTTTGAACAAACCATCCAAATTTTATCAACATTTGAAGAGAACTTTTAAAAATAATTTACTTTTTAACAAATAAAATAATGCTATTATTTAGAAGGAGCCTTCTACTATTTTATTTAACTTCATTATTTACTGACGAAAATAATGTAGGTTAGACGTGGTATAAGAAAAATATAAAGAGTGTGGTAAAAGGAATGATTTAGAAGGCAGTTGTGGGGACAGCGGAAGAAGGTTTAGATGGATTAGGGTTTCCTTTTCTTTTATAAGTCAGGGTTAAAAAGCATTGCTAATAAATATCTATCTCCTTGATCTTACTGAAGGAAAGTCTGTAAAGTTAAATGAGAGGATAGTAAAAAAAATAATGCCATTATTTTAAGTAACTAAAATTAAATATTTAAGGATAAGAACAATTTTAAATAAAAAAAAAGATATCGCAAGGAAATTTAAAACATATAAAAAATAAGGTATTAATAAATATTCATAAAAATGACTATTTTGAGGTCAAAAAAACCTTATCAATTAAAGAAGGATATGTACAAAAAATAATTAAATAAAAAGAGAAATGAGGCCAAAAAGCAAGTAAGATAAAAGCCGACGAAAAGATCGTAGATATGGTTAAGAAACAAAAGAGAGAAAGCCTATAAAGGGAAGAATAGATGAAATGATAACAAATTACATCAAGAAAAAGAAAATAAATGAAAGGTTTTTTAGGAGTCAAAGGTTATCATCAATTTTGAAAAAGTATATCCGAACAGACACCAGACATGGAGGTGAAGAGAGGAAAGCGAGAGAGGTATGAATGAAGTGGGAAAACGAAACTGACGTGGTGAGACATTGAGTGACGTCATCGAGTCAGAAGAGTTCATCAATTTAAGGGCTTGAGGCACGAAGCATTCCCCTTGAGGGGAAAAGTCCCTTATTTATTTGACGTCTAGGGAAAGTGGTTTTTATTCGCGGGGAACCGAAGTGGAGTGAGAGGGCAAGAGTGAAGAGTTACACTGTGATATATCGCGCAAAATGATTAAAAAATAGGATCTTTTTTAGAGAAAAAAAAATCCACTTAAAAGTATAGAGAGAAATAGGTTACTCTAGACTTTATTTAATATAAAGTTTGAATAAATTATGAGAAAAAAACAAAAAAAAAAAACAAAAAAACATTAAAGTAAAAACCTGCATAAGCTGGAAAGCCACGGTTCCGGTAAAATAATCCACCTCGGCACATTTCCGGCTTAGACGAGATGTTTTTACAAAGAAAAGCAGTTCGTTACGGGGAAAAAATCGTGTGGTGTCACTGGACACCTGGTAGGAACGAAGTTCCTTTCATTTTTCATTAAATATATTTATAAAATCACACTGCTAAGTACGTATTTTCACGTACGTTGCTAACTACTTGTACATGGCGAAGTTAGAAAAGAGACAAAATTAAAAATGGTTAACTGTTAGTACCTAGCCGTTGTTTTCTTTATTTAAAACGTCCCAGTTTAAGACGTTTTTAGATCCACTCTAACAAATATAGCGATCTTTATCAGTTCATTAAATTGTCGGTGTTCGTATTACTAAAAAAAAAATATTTCAAAGTTGTTATGTCTCATTAAATAGATGCAGTTACAATTTTTCTTGGATTAAGTACGCAGTATTATAATAATAATACAAATAAGCGTCGGCACAGATCAATTTTACTTGTAATAAGACCGTGATTATATTATTTTCTATATTTACAAAACAAAGTGATATTTTGCCATATAACAAAAATAAACAAAACAAGTCAAGTAACAGGCTTCCTTAATAACATTTTTTCCCGTCCTAAAAATTTTTGAAGCTTACTTTTATGCGAGCGTTGCGCGTAAACGCGTAGGCGGATAACGTTGTCTAACGAACTCTGCCTGGGCATTGATAAAATGAACATGTGTACCAAATTCCAACTAACTCGGTGATCTTTTACTCAAGTTATCGTCATCAGTAGATTTCGTGACGGTGATTTTGGTAGTTTTTTTCGCATTCACTCCTGGGCTCCAGAACACAAGCACTAAAGCAATATGAGTTCGATTTCCAGAAAAGAGGCACGTCCCCATTCTTATGCTAAATTTGTAAAGGAGAAATGTATGATATAAATTCACTGAACACTTCGTTATTATTCTTATCAAAAAATAAATAATTATTAGTTCAACGTCCTTGAATCATAAATTATAGTTAAAATCTGAATTTATTAAAGAAATTCACATTCCATCATTTTATATCATGCTGTTAAATATTGAATAATAATTTACAGGATACACTTCATTTGTTTTGAATTTATTAAGTTTTTTTTGTTTTGCACAACAAACGTTTTAAAACATTATATGCAAATAAAACTTTTTATAATCCAAACACCAAAAAAAGAAGATTTTTATTTATTTATTTTAATAAGCTCTATTTAACATTTGAGACTTTACTGGACAATAAACCTTAAAAATCTACGAGAAGAGATTTTTTATTGTCAGAAAAAAAATTAAAATAAGACCTTTTATATTTTAGAGGCTTTACATATTTTAAGCATGTTAAAATACGGTTACAAAATAAAAGTGGGAAAAGCGTAACTCTCATTAATAACTAAACAGAAGCCCAAGTTGGAATTAACAAGCATTTATTGGGTTTAATGAAGTGCTTAGTGATTATGTAGGAAGGGAAAAGAGAAGCATATCTCTGGTATAATTTATGTGAAGGAATAAAGCTAACTGAGAGAAACTAATATGATTAATTTGGCTGTAGAGTTACTCGATACAGGCTCGGGGACTAGCACGGTCGGTGGGGTTTAGCACGTTTGCCTTAACTTGTGGATAAACCCTTATCAAGAACTCGGTCGCCTTCCATTTAATTCCGGGTTAATTTAAATTTAAGATGTGATACGGCGCAATATGAACACTGTATGGACTGCATTCGGATGGGTTGTGCAGTATATTGCAATTAAATATAATAACCGTCTAGTGCTGTAGTTTAATCTTAAACTTGAGAACTAATTTTAATATAATTTAAACTTTCCGCGTAATTGACTTAAGGTTTTACCATAGTTTTGGTTTTTTGAGTATGCTTTTCTATTAAAACATAAAAACTACTTTTGTAATAAATTGGATAATTTGACAGCTGACATAAGACCTTTGCTTCAACCAAAATGTTAATTAGTGGAAAATTAAACTAAACATATAATATATCTTTGAACAATCATTATTAATTAATTTTAAAAGTAAATAAAGATAAGACTAAACACAATATGAAGCTAAAACTGAATACTAGTATTAATATTTAATTTATGTTAAGAAGCAGCTATGTTTCTGTAGGCATCAATGAATTATTAGTACCTTTTGCTGTCAGCTGAAATTAAGCTTATCACATCTCTCTCCATCATACTTTTATCCCCTCCAATTACCCCTGCTCACATTTGAACCCCCTTCCCACTGCCTAAAAACACTCCATTTAAGATTCAAAACCATTTTCAATACAGTCCCCCTTCATCCTTTATCACGCATCTGTGAATTACATATTTTTATTACACGTGCGCACTCAATGCCCCAGCCATTATCACTATATTAAAGGGTTTAGGATCTGAGTCAAATTTGAACTCCTACACTGACTCTATCACTAAAGTATTTCTACTAGTCTTACCGGCACTGAAGATGACATCTATGGTTGAAATTAAAACCGTATTTTTATAATAAAGTAACTAGTGGCAAAGAGACGTATTTTTTTATGCAAACATAATCGGTAGACATAACCTCTTATTTAGATTCTTATCAATAATCAGATATTATTTAAAAAATTGGTCTCAATAAAGAAAAAGCGAAAGGAGTTGATAAAGGATAAAAAATAATGCGTTCTGCATATCTACAAAAGCATCTCTTAAGAAATAGACAAGTGAATAAATTACAAAATATTTATTACCAAGATAAGCAAGTCTGTAAACAATATATTTACATATTAAGTAAGCCCCTAGGCTACTATCTCTTGAGGCGACGTAGAGGGTTTATCAGGCATTGTGAAGAAAGGATTTGCACAAGTATAGGATAACTGGATAAAGGACTCCTAAAATTTATGGTGGAGAGATGTGGATAAAACTCGGACGTGAGATCACTTTAAAGCTGGAGTATGGACATATAAAAAGGAAGACGAGGGTGGAACTTTTTGAATTATTACAGAACACCATGTTCACAAATAAATCAGAAAAAATACTAAACTAATATTAAAAATTGTGAAAATAAAGTAATAACTTAAAATCGAGTAAAATGCGACTAACAAATAACAATCTTTTATTAAGTAATAAATACAACACTAACTAATAAGAAATCAAAAATAATAAATCTATATGAAGTGATCATCTGTCCAACACATGTCGTAATACATTTTCTCATAAACGAATACATAACATCTTCGTCCAGTATTTCAAAATAAAAGAGTACAGTAATTGTTGTTATATAGGGTAGGTTGTTGTACCTTGGAACACTTTTTAAATTTTTTTTTTTTTCAGTTAGTGTATAACGGTTTTTAACGTTTTATAGTGGCATAACTTACCTTTGTGTAAATCTCCATCAGCCCATATTTTTCTTTTTGAATAAAACAGCACAACAAAAATGCTAAAAATTATTTTAAAAAAGCAAAAAATGTGTTCCAAGGTACAATATGTTCGTGTACCTTGGAACACACCCTCTTGTACCTTGGAACGCGCCCTTTTACCTTAAAAAACAAATGGAAAATGAGGCAGTACAACTCAAAATAGCTTATGTTAAGTTTTTTTTTATTGTACCTACATGTTATAAGTAACATAATAACATGTTGTAAGTAAGTGACATAGTAAAAAGTAAGTTTTTTTTTTTTTTTTTTGTTATAACATCTTAAGTTAAAAAGAATAACAAGATTAAGTATGACAAATTAAATAATAAGATAGGATACAATACACATATAACGAAAAACTATTATTCTGAAGGTAATAATATTAAGGTAGCAAAATGACATAGCATATTAATTCAGGAGGCGTTGTGTTCCAAGGTACAAGAGGGGACGCATTTTACAAACATGGCGACTAACGCTAAGAACTTAGGCTTAACATATTCAAATAACTTATGAAAATACTCACCAATCAATGCTGAAATCAACAAGCGGTGATTGGGCCTCAACAAGAACTAATGTGTTAATACTAAAAATCGAAAAAGATGGGGAAAACTTTTTACTTTTGCACTTCAAAACAAACTTTTTCCCACAGCATCCACGTTTTTCACGTGATCCACATAAAACTAACTATACGGCTTCCTAGCAGCTAGTTCTTCAACATAGTTGAATTTCAGCTCGCTAGATACCAGGACTTCTCAGAAATTGAAAGTGTTCCAAGGTACACTATGCTCAAGGTACAACAACCTAGCCTACAGTTTTGTAATATTTTCATTTAGGGGGGGGGGGATTTGGGATTTTCGCAAATTATCTTATCAAAGAGGAGGGGGTATACAAATAAGTGGGAAGGATAGAATCTAGATATTCTCGCATAGTAAAATTATTTAATGTTTCTTGATGGTAGTTTTTAATGTTATCAAACTGAAATAACAATCCGTAGCGAAGCACGGGTATCCAGCTAGTTATATATATAATAAGTAATACATAAATATATATGATATACATATTATGTCAAATTTAATCGAAATCGCTAAAATATAGTCATTTTTTATGCGCATGTATAGACGACAGCTAACAGGAAGAATTTTATAAAAACCCCTCGGGGACCTGAAAACCTGTAAATCTATCAAAAGCTCGAAAATCTTTATTTTTAACTAAAAAGGCTACAAATTCTCTCAAGCTAGCTATCCTGTGTTTTATACGTATTACATCCTATCAATGAAAATTTACGTACAGTATTAAAATGTTACTTTTATTTTAGTATATTTTAAGATAGGTAATAGTAATTAAATTATTTATTAAATAAAATACACTTCTGAAATAAAACCTAAGAATAGTATTAAAGAATATTTCTTTTTCCAATACAATGTTATATTATCCTAGTTCTTTTACCTCGCTTTTATAGCTAACATGTTTTCTCCATCAAAAGATTATATACTCTCAGTTCAAATAAATAAAATCACCCCAAAAAGAGGGGGTGTTTGGGTCCTCGGCAATAAAAATAACTAAAATAAAGACAGGGGGTAGAACGGAAAAAATAAACAAGATAGGAAAGAAACATGCCGAATGTAAAATGCCAAGATGGTAAAGAAAGAGGAAAAAGGGATGTGTAGAAGAAATAAAAATACTCAATGTATGGTTATTTCGTTATGTCTCTTATAGTCTGAAGTAGGATTGTATTCCCCAAATCGAAATCACCTCAGCACACATTCTTCCAGAGAAACATCTGTACAAAACTTACCCTATTAGTTTATATCAAATAAATTTTACACTCTTTTGTTTGTCTTTTGTTTCTTCTTGCTTTGGTCCTTTCATATTTTTTTTTCTTATTAAAAAAAAGATATACATATATATATTCTGTCCAAACTTTAAGTAATTTTCTGTTTTTCCATTTTCTAACTTGGTTTTTTTTTTTTGGTCTTGTTCTATTGGAAAATAAATTCCATAAGAACATGGTAACTTCAATTTCCATTAATGGTTGCCTCGGCGAAATGCCAATATAAAAAAAAAATTCAAATAAACATTATGTAATAGTACATTACGCGTCGAGTGCGGAAAGTAGTATTTTGCATGCGAGTGTGCAGTTTGCACCCGAGCGACAGCGAGAGTAGTAAGACCACACGAGCAATTTAAATGCCGTTTTCGCATAAGTTGCGTACCGTACTTTATCTACGATTATTGGATTTCAATAATAAATAGAGAGAGAAAAACAAATTTTCTGTATGTAAGTTCGTATTTCACTTTAGATAAAGATGACATTAATTCATTAGATGTATTTTGTNACTCGCATACGAGAAAGTTTCATACGATTAAATTCGGACAGATTTTATTGAAAGCATTTCCCATAGTAATTTTACTAATACTGGATCTATATCAATGTCCTGCATCAGCTGCTATCCTATATAGAGAATTTCAATTTAAAATAATTAGTTTCTATCAATATTGAATGATAGGGAAGCTTTTAAATAGTGGATATAGATAATAAATTTAATTGTGCTCTGGCTAAATTAATTTATTTATATAACAATGTACTCTCTCCGTAAAAATATATTTAAGTAGAAACACTAAACTCATAAAATCCCATTACGGTTTAAACATATGATAAAATGTGTTAAGTTTGAAAATAACATATTTCATTGAATGAACTGAGAGAAAGAGTATTTTAATTAATTTTAAATTATTTGTCGAATACTGATAAAATAGAGAGATTTATATGTGCAAATATTATCTATTAACATAATGGTCAAAAGTCCAGGTATTTCTCACGAGATATCATCATGGGTTACTTAGTATGAATGGCATTCGGATCTTAAATTCCGATAGCAAAGGCTCGTCTAAATAATTTAAAATCAAAATTATGATAACATTATCATAAGAAGAGAAGAAATGGGTCCTTCCCAGTTATAAGCATGTTCCTTTTACTAGTTAATTGGCCGAATAATATCAGACCGTGCCTAGTGTAGTCTAGTGTCAAATTTAGGTGGCCTCAGTTGAACTGATAAGTACCGTGATTCATTCCTATTTCTTTACACATTTTGTTCCTGAGAATATTATGTAATTTGCAAATGATGGGAAACTATTATTGGGGTAAATTGTTTAATTCTATGATATTATAAGGGCTAATCGATTTAATTTTATTCTACGAACAGCTCTTGTAAACTTTCTCTTGATTGTTTTGTAAATATTTTTAAAACTCATATCCGTCCTACACTAGAATATTTATGTTCGTTTGTAGGAATTTAACTGGGGGTTGTACCTGGATTTCCTAGTGGTTCCTTCACTCAGGATGATCCTTTGATGCCAAACTAAAACAGCTCCTGCCTGATTACATCATCCCAACAAATGATTCCTCTGAGTGAAAGAACCCCTTGGAAATCAAGGTAAAAGTCTACGGTCCGGTGTGAAATATGTTTGTCTAGCGCGTTTAAAAGTATTTAAAGCAGTTTTGTTCCGATTTGTTATACTTGGTATATGTATCGGTGCGATCCCTTATATATAGGAGAAGAACTGCTCACAATTCTCAAAAAGCCTGAAGGGTAGTTTATGTTAAACTTATTAGTCTGGTATAACTCACTGTTCACCTGTGAAGGATCTTGTCATTGTACTTTTCTTTCCTCCTGGTCCTCTTCATATAAAGAACATTTATCCTAACTGTCCTCTAGTTCGTTGTTCGCTCTTGCAACTGTCTAACTAATTGTCCTAATGTTCTCTCCCTTTCCACAATTCATTCTATTATTCCCTTTACTTTAGTGGTCAGCATTATGTTAGTTTCCAAGAATCTGTAGTCGCAGTAATCACGTTTTTACTTAATTATTTTTATATATTTAGTTTAACAAGGATGTGTTTTAGTTTTTAACTTTTTTTTAAGAATCACTATTAAATTTACTGTACTATGTAAAAATAAGAAAAATAAAATAATAAAACTCGAAACAACCCGGAAGAAGTAATTTGGTACTCGCATACGAGAAAGTTTCATACGATTAAATTCGGACAGATTTTATTGAAAGCATTTCCCATAGTAATTTTACTAATACTGGATCTATATCAATGTCCTGCATCAGCTGCTATCCTATATAGAGAATTTCAATTTAAAATAATTAGTTTCTATCAATATTGAATGATAGGGAAGCTTTTAAATAGTGGATATAGATAATAAATTTAATTGTGCTCTGGCTAAATTAATTTATTTATATAACAATGTACTCTCTCCGTAAAAATATATTTAAGTAGAAACACTAAACTCATAAAATCCCATTACGGTTTAAACATATGATAAAATGTGTTAAGTTTGAAAATAACATATTTCATTGAATGAACTGAGAGAAAGAGTATTTTAATTAATTTTAAATTATTTGTCGAATACTGATAAAATAGAGAGATTTATATGTGCAAATATTATCTATTAACATAATGGTCAAAAGTCCAGGTATTTCTCACGAGATATCATCATGGGTCACTTAGTATGAATGGCATTCGGATCTTAAATTCCGCTAGCAAAGGCTCGTCTAAATCATTTAAAATCAAAATTATGATAACATTATAATAAGAAGAGAAGAAATGGGTCCTTCCCAGTTATAAGCATGTTCCTTTTACTAGTTAATTGGCCGAATAATATTTTTCGCGTGAACTCTAAGGCAGTTTTTTTTAACCTTTTGGTAACCTCGGCCCCATTAAAATATAAAAAAAAAATTGTTAAATAATGTAAAAAATAATATAAAATCAAGCCCTCGTAAATACCTTTCGCGGCCCCCCGGTTAATTACCACTACACTCTGCTATATTAAAACATAGCAGCTTTTGTTGTATACACACATAACACAGCGGTGACATGTGACATCTACGTACTCGTCAGCATTCCCTTGATTCTTATGAATGCCCAGAGTATAGATACGCCATTCAATACTATACGAGAGACCCACATAACATACGCTAAATCATACATTGCAGAATTCCAGGAACGCTTTAGGTAAAATTGAACGCGTTTACAAAATGGAGCTGCTTAATTATTAATTATTTAGGAGGAAATTGTTTCAAAATCCCTTTATTGATAATAAGTTGGATAATATAACTTATCTATTTCTCCAAAATATAGTAATTTATATTATATAACATTTAAAAGAGTGTATACTTTATTTGTTTGGACTTTTTAAACTCTATTTCATAAATCCATTTAATATTTCTAATATACTTTCTGATTTATCTAAATTTATATTTTTATTCACATAAAATGCAAACAATAAATTATCATTTATGATGATTCATCTCATTATAAAGGACTTTAAAGAGTTGTATAGATTTTAAAAATATTTTCTCTTTTTTACTTTCTAATTTAAAGAGAAAGACTTGGAATAATGCAAAAAGTTGATGTTGATGGATTTACACGTTTTGAGGTCCCTAGAGTCCAAAAAATTGTTGTTTTTCTTTCTTTTAAGAATTTTCATCGGTCGTCTCAACATTTAAATTGTAAATTAAAATGGGAGTGGATTGTATACTAAATGAAAGTAATATGAAGGGCAATTTTTCTCTCTAAAGGCCCCCATACACGGTCTAACATTTTGACCGTGTATGGGGCTGTATGATGTTTGCGCAAACATGGTGTTTGACGTGTATGGCTTAAATTTCCCCGACATCAGGTTCGTGCAAAATGTTTGATCGTATATGGGGGTCTTAATTAATCTCATTCCAATATCTGGTTTGAATCCTTAGCAGGTGACATGTTTAAATGTATAGTGGCGTGTACTCCTTTAGATTGTTACTCCCATGTGTTTTAACTGTCCCATATAAAAAGAAATACATCATACGTGGTAAAAGCATGAACATCATAACAGTGGTAACAGAAAAGTGGTTTTTAAAGAATGTCTGTCTGTCGTCCGTCGGCTGTAAAGACACATGGTGCCTAAACTACTACCCCGAAGCAAAATCAAAGAAATATATTTAGCTCCAGATATAGGGGCACTACCCCCAAAAACTCTGAAAAAATATATTTCCCAAGAACTATTTGACGATTTTGATTAAAAAATCCTAAAATCTAGAAAATTAATACAGATTTTAACAACATAAGTCGTTATCGTGGGAAAAAAACTTATTTTCCGGACTTATTTTACGGACTATTTTCCGAGATATTGATCAAAATAAATCTGACTTTGTTATAATTCGAAAACAAAAAGTAAACAACCACCTGTGCTATATGTGTACCAGGGAAAGAAGAAAAGAAGACTAATTCATGAAGTGTGATAACGTTTCGGCTACACGAGCCATTTTCTAATCTCTATCCAATATAAAATTCTACATTTAGTTGAAAAACTGTGAGTTAGAGAGTTGTGATCAAAATGTTTCATTAGGAGAAATAGTAGTTCACCACGTCACATTCCATAGTATCACGACAATGTAAAATGTAACTGATATTCACTAAAGAAAAATCGTCTGACATCTAGCACAACCATAAAATAACAAACTAACAATACTAACAAATAATTAAAATAAATTGGTAAGGCGTGAATTCTCACGTAAAAAGGGTTTCGTTGGTTTTGTGAAACAAAATTAGTAAGGGGGAGAAGGGGGGAGGGACACGAAAAATTTCGAAGTTTTTTGACGAAATGGCGCCGAAAATTAAACGCTAACCCTAAGTGGTATATATATTTGTAATCTACTCTTCAATACCTTTCATTTGATACCCCACACAAAATTTAAAAAAAATATTTTTTTCTCGCGATGTGAATTATCCGCCATTTTGAATTTGAACAGCTGATTATTTTGAGTTCTCTATATTTTTCCTGTGTGCGCGTCAAAACGATCTTTAATACTGGTAAGTTTCACGCTTTTATCTCTTTTGGTTCAAAAGTTATTGGAACCGTACAGAGTGACAGACGGACACAGGAACGATACTATAAGGGTTTCTTTTTTTTGGTTTTACCAACGAAACCCTAAAAACAACAGGTAGTATAACAATTTGTAAATTAAAGCTTTTAAAATATAACAAAAGGAAGGTGGAAGGTCGATTTCTGCTATCAATCACTACCTCTGAATATATCAGTTACACTTTACACTTAGGCATGTCGTGATACTATGGAATGTGACTACTATGGAAACTTTTTGATCACAACTCTCTAACTCACAGTTTTTTCAACTGAATTTTATATTGGATAGAAGCTCGAAAATGGCTCTTACAGCCGAAACGTTGCCACACTACATGAATTAGTCTTCTTTTCTTCTTATCCTTAAGGATCAACCTTATAATTAAGAAGAATTAATAACTATGCATCACGTGACTCGATGATTGAAGCGAGGTAAATGCCATAAACTTTTAATATTAAGGAAATTAATTGTTAACCATGATGAGTTTATAGTTTATAAGGATGATTGGAGTAGAAGGTAGAGCCGGGTGGGTCTCACTTCACTTGGAAGGTTCAATAGCAAAGGTTCCTAAAAGGTTCACAGTCACAGCTAGCGGATCGACAAGACGGATGCGTGTCGATCCCTCATTGTGTATAGATAAGATAATATATTAATAATATCTGAGATCTGGGACCAAGATTATATGAGAGAGTTAGTCTAAATTGTTTTCGACAGATTTTTTTTTTAATTTATTACATAGATTCGATATACATACTATATAATGTTTAACAAGTAAAAAAAAAAGTTTACAAAATTTGTACGTCACAAATAATTTAACTAAATAATTATGTACTTAGACTTTAAAAGTATTGTTATTCATATAATCTTAAAAATATACTAAGTTTAAAGAGTAAACAAAATAATCCTATAAAAACTTCAATTAAAGGATCATTCTATGAAAAATATTAATATACCGATATTAATAAAAGATTATAGGGGGATATCAGGGAATTGTAAATTAAGTTGTCTTCTAAATAATTAATTAAAAAAAAAAAAAAAAAATCCTCTCTTTTTATTAAAATAATATGCTCCTAAAAATTCACCTTTCCTGAGGATTAGATAAGTACATTATTTTTAAAATGTTACTATCATAAAAAGAATGTTAGAGGGAGTAAATAAAATTAATGATTTGTAACCTTCATCCTCAAGCCATTCTCATCTGTAGGATAAGGTAATATTTCGTATGGTACCTATGGAAACATAAGTCAAGCTAAAATAAAGTTAGGTACACATATATATGTAGGACATGTCTCCTGTATTCCTAGGCTAACTATTTATTGAAACGGATTCAAACCATAAATTCTGACCCGAAAAACCACGGGAATTCTAGGTAGATATGCTCCCAGTTTATCTGGAAACCGACTATGTTGATTTATTTATTTACTTTTTTTTTATATTCCCTTTTACCTCGATCACTTTTAACTCGAAGTCATTTTTTATGAGGATTTCCCATCCTGAATATTTCAATTCAATTTCTTTAAGGCTTTTATACTATTTTTTTTTTCGACAAAAAGACCGATAAATTGCTTTAAAAAAATTAAATATTCATACCAGTAATTAAATAAATACACACACTCACACATCCAGACACACACACACACACA
>KZ652231.1:9086-21160 GCA_001010745.2 Gerris buenoi
GCGGCCCTGTAGCACCAAAAATGGTGGACAATGTGATTTTCGTGATCCTGAGTACAGAATTAGTTAGTAGACCAAAAATTAAGTTGATGTTAGTTTGTCTCTTGACAGGCGACCACGTTTATTTTTAGTAATATTTGAATAACTAACCTATCAAATGTGAAAATAACATCAACTTGATTTTTGGTCTACTAACTAATTCTGTACTCAGGATCATGAAAATCACATTGTCCACCATTTTTTGTGCGACAGGGCCGCTCTCCACCGGTTTGTTTTTTTCGAACGCCTATTGCCAAGCAATGTCCCGCAGACGAACTTAGCCGACCACATATTCTTAAAAGGCGCTAAAAGATTGACTTGTATACAAAATTCTAGCTTGATGTTAGTCAGACACTTTTTTGCACGCTATCTCCTGGACCATAATTTAAATAAAAAATAAACAAATAAATATTCATAAAGCAATTTTAATTTTATATATTTAGTAGTAGAAGTAGTAGTAGTCTAGTACTTGCTACTAGAACGGGTAGGACGAACCAATAGTTCGAACCTTGCAGTTAGGCCATCACTTAGGCCCTTTTTACGCCCCCCGTGGTGGAGAGTTCCAGCTACTTCACACATCATACATTTGTACATTGTACCGAAGCGAGTATGATGTGGTCAAGCTATATAAGCGCGCGTCAAAGCGTGGGGGAAAGAGTTTCCATAAAGGGTGTCCCTCGCCCTGCTCCGTCCTCGAACCATAGATACCAATTTGATCATCATGACACGGATCGGAATCACATCAAACAGAGGGGGAAGGGTCCCCATAACATAAAGGGTGTCCCTCACCCTGCACCGTTCGCGATTCATTGATACAATTCAGATTATCATGGCACGGGATCGAACCCACGACCTCGAATTGACTCGACTTATTTATTGCTGAGCAAACGCCTTAACACGCCCGGTTACCCTGGCTCCCAATTTTATATATAAACCAGTAAAAGTAAATTTATCCTAGTAAATATAAGCTGTGTTCTACTTAAGCACTTATTAAGTCTAAAATCACTTTGTCTCATGAAAATTAATTTATCATCTAGAATGAAATCGTAAGTAAATTAAGCATCTTAACTGCTTCACGGAATTTAACGCAGGTAAACTTAATCATCTCTATTATAACAAGTCGACAAGCCAATTAGACCCGGGCAAACAATAGAGAGGCGAGAAAGTGACGAGGTGCTTAAAATATTTAACTCAATTTGACTAAGAACCACTTAAAGACGGACTTTAAACTTGCATTTCTAAGTATTAACTAAAAGATTCCCGGGATTTCCCATCAGTTATTTTTATTACAATATAAACTCTTTTATTCCCTCGAACCGGTTTTAGTTTTAAAAGCCTCTTTTGCAAATCCTCCTTCCTTAAGTGAAGAAGATGGCGAACTAAGCTCCCTCAGACTTGTTTCTACTCGGAACACATAAGTTAAAATAGAAACACGTAAGTAGGGAAATAAAGCACGTAGAGAATTAAGTGGCGGCTTAAAACAAATCCCTTCTATTTTAACACTCTAGAATGTACTTTGATCGCTTCACATTAATACTTAACATATTTTAAGCTCTTTTTTTACCGTGATAAGTATCAGCTATAAATCCTTTTTTAAATATCTAAATTAAAATTTTGTTCAGCATTATAATAGTTATTTACACAACAAGGGAGTGAAGTATGTTTTCCTGCTCGAGGTTAAGTTTTCTCCTGAGGCACCGCCGAAGGAGAAATTTCATTAGCTCCCGAGGCCTTTGGCCGAGGGAGATAACTGTAGTATTAGCTCTCGAGGCTTGCCGAGGGAGATAATCCCGAGACTAGAAATACTTCGATCCATGTTGCGTATTAAATTTTATCAACGACTAGTGCACCATGGGTAATAGCTATTAAGTTTGTAAGTATACATTTTTTTTTCCTAAAAATTCACGTAATTTAAACACCTTAAACTGATATTTAGTTACTTGATTTATTAAAATAAAAATTTTTATACTTAATATACGTTTTGAATTTAATTACGTTTAGTGTGTTTTTTTTTTTTTTAATATAAAGACTTTGTATGATAACCTAAAGTAACCTTTCAGAAAAATTAGTAAACAAAACTGCTAAAAAACATTACTACCAACATAATACTTAAAATTTACCTAAAAAAAATATATTTTAAGTTGGTATGATTGTTTTTTCACTCCCAAGGGAGTGAAGTAACACTTCCCTCCCTGTATTAGCAATAGAGGTGTGTCGTTAATAACGTAACCGTTAAAAATAACCTGTTATTGTACGGGAGCCGTTCCTAAGATAACGTAATATCGAAAAATACCTGTTATCGAGTAACTCTAGTCTAATTTATAAGTATTCCGAATGGCAGTGGCGCGGCGTGGCGGTAGACGGTAGACATTATCTCAGAGTAAGAAAGGGGGATGAGTTATGTAGTTACAGCTCTAGTTTAGTTCAAAAATATTCCACCTGGCAGCGAGACTGTAGATAACAGCATTAATAACGCCTCAGGTATTAGCTTATAATATGATGCGTTATATTATAACTTAAACGTTATTTTAACTTTAGAGTTATTTTAACTCCTGAGGTATTAGGTTATGAGGTATTAGTTAAGATTAATGAAGCGTTACCCGTTATATTATAACTTAACTCTTCATTACGTTATATTATCAAATCAGTTATGTTATTCATTTCTGTTACCGTTTTCGGATTCCGTTTCCGTTCCCTGTAATGTTATCTTCTGTTATTTCCATTTTAAATAATGTTAAAACGAAACAAACGCCAAGGTTTGCAAGATTCTTGGTGTACGGTTGTAGACTAGTAGGGTAGAGGCGCTCGGTTGTATAGTTGTAGTGAGCAGCCGTGGGCCCGGCCTGGGTGGGGGGTGGGACTGAGTAGGATAATACCTCAGAAACCCCGGGTCAGGTTTGCGCTACTTAGGCCCCTCTCCGCCCCCTCCCCCCCCCCGCTATTCATACGTAACTAACATACGTATTATCTCCGGTTCTACTGGACCGATTTTCCTCTAACAACTTTTATTATAATTATATTATACGTCTCTATAGGACCTCATCGATACTAGAATTTTAGACTAATATTTATTTATTACATGTTTTTATCGCCCTCAAAAGAGTGCCTTTTTTGTTTTTCTTGTTAAATTCACAACCCCCCTCCCCCTTTCCTGTTAGATCATTGCAAAAAATGGTTTCTGTCTCTTTCTTGTCGTTTGTAAAGTACACTTACTCTGTGCACGTGCATACGCGTGGAGTCTACACTATTAGGGTGATTTAATTTAAATTGACATACATATTGAAATAATGATAGTTAAATTAAAATATATGTTATGCAAAATTGTATACTTTAGAATTAAATTTATTTGTCTTCTTAGTGTGTCATAACATTCCTGAGTGTACGTAATAAACACTATCTTGTTTATAAAATTTAAGTTTTTTTGTTTTTGTTTTTTTCCTCATTAAGTCTACTCAGAGACCATAAGAACCTATTACCCAATAACCTGTTAATGGAACCTGTTAACGTTCGATAACGGGAACGTCATAACCTGTTACCGTCAAATAACAGTTATTACCCACCTCTAATTAGCAATGTAAAGTCCACTTACAATGCAAGTCGTAGATAAAGTATTTTATTATTAGAAATCTAGCATCTAATTAGTTTTATTGCTTCCAGGCTTACTGAAGATAACAAAACAAAAGCAATAAAATTATTCTCAAGAAGGAAATATTCGTCACCGACTTCGAAAACAACTTGACAGAAATCCGTTTCAGACATAAGGGAATATTTCTGATGAATCACCAAATCGTAAAAACTGTAGGACCGATTTTATTAAAATTTGGATAGCCAATCATGAATAACCAGTTGTCAGTTCCTTTGAAATTTTAATCTTCTGCGCCCATTGCTTCTTCCCGTATCTTCTATTTAAAGCTATAAATTTAAAAAAAAAGTACTAATCCGATTTTGAAGTAATTCGGATGATTTGCTGAAAGCAGCTCTTCAATATAAAGCCCCTACACGATCAAGTCGCTTGATCAAAACATCGCGTCAAGCTGATTGTCATGATCTTCAAGCTGATTGACACGATCTTCAAGCTGATTGACACGATCTTCAAGCTGATTGACACGATCTTCAAGCAGATTGACACGATCTTCAAGCAGATTGACACGATCTTCAAGCAGATTGACACGATCTTCAAGCAGATTGACACGATCTTCAAGCATTCATGGGGCGCATCAAGCATCCTATTAATCTTTTCATCAACACTCATTTGTAGCGGAGTTTTCGACTAGTGAACTGCTCCTCCTGGACTGTAATAAATCAGTATTGTATAGATACCATGGTTTCGAATCAGGATTTGGGGAGTCGAGCAGGTGACTGACGGTCACGTCAAGCGCTCCGTCAAGCCACTTGACTCATTCAAATTTTCCATCAAACTGGAAAATTTGATGCTTGGCTTCACTCAAGCATTAAACGGTTTCTATCATCAATCATGCTTGACACCATTGCTTGATGCGCTGTTTTGATCAACCGGCTTGATCGTGTAGAGGCTGCTTTTCTTAAAATAGTTATTTATGAACCTAGGGAATAATGTAAGACATTATTTCCCGCGTGACAGAGTTGATTCCTGAGGCAAAGCCGAAGGAATCAAGGTAACTAAATCCCGAGGTGAAGCCGAGAGTACTAGATATTTTAATTCCCGAGGCGAAGCCAAGGGATTAATATCGATAATTATAACAAGGGAATAATAATGTATTATTCTTGAGGTACATACAAAATTTTATCTCCAGAAAAAGCGCTATATAAGATTTATTCAACAAAGAAAACATTGCATTTCATTATTGAACGAATTTAATACAGATATAAANGATCTTCAAGCTGATTGACACGATCTTCAAGCTGATTGACACGATCTTCAAGCTGATTGACACGATCTTCAAGCAGATTGACACGATCTTCAAGCAGATTGACACGATCTTCAAGCAGGTTGACACGATCTTCAAGCAGATTGACACGATCTTCAAGCTGATTGACACGATCTTCAAGCATTCATGGGGCGCATCAAGCATCCCATTAATCTTTTCATCAACACTCATTTGTAGCGGAGTTTTCGACTAATGAACTGCTCCTCCTGGACTGTAATAAATCAGTATTGTATAGATACCATGGTTTCGAATCAGGATTTGGGGAGTCGAGCAGGTGACTGACGGTCACGTCAAGCGCTCCGTCAAGCCACTTGACTCATTCAAATTTTCCATCAAACTGGAAAATTTGATGCTTGGCTTCACTCAAGCATTAAACGGTTTCTATCATCAATCATGCTTGACACCATTGCTTGATGCGCTGTTTTGATCAACCGGCTTGATCGTGTAGAGGCTGCTTTTCTTAAAATAGTTATTTATGAACCTAGGGAATAATGTAAGACATTATTTCCCGCGTGACAGAGTTGATTCCTGAGGCAAAGCCGAAGGAATCAAGGTAACTAAATCCCGAGGTGAAGCCGAGAGTACTAGATATTTTAATTCCCGAGGCGAAGCCAAGGGATTAATATCGATAATTATAACAAGGGAATAATAATGTATTATTCTTGAGGTACATACAAAATTTTATCTCCAGAAAAAGCGCTATATAAGATTTATTCAACAAAGAAAACATTGCATTTCATTATTGAACGAATTTAATACAGATATAAAACAATATAAATTATTTAAAGCAATTAATAACCACTTTTAGGGTCGGTTTCAGAAAGCAGGGTTTAACTAGTCCGCGGGGTTTAACTAGCGTTAGTCGAGGACTAACTAACTCTGGGGTTAAATATTGGATTTCAGAGAAAAGGTTTAACTCAAGGATTTTAGCTTAGTCTCGGACTAAAGTTAGCCCGGGTTTATTTAACCTTTGTTTACAATGTATTTTTGTGTCAAACTATTATTCTCAATAAATGAATTAATCGATGTTGTTAATAAAATGTGTTCCTATTAAGTAAGATACGATAAGATCTATCATAAAACATACTTTTTATTTGTTTTAATCAATTCAGTGTTTGACTAAAGTCGTGGACTAGTTAACCCGTAGGTTAAATAAACGCGGGCTAACTTCAGTCCGAGACTAAGTTAATCCTTGTGTTAAACCTTATCTTAGTCCAGTCAAATGGTATTTGAAGTGGAAAGTTCTGGTGTAATTGTTGTTAGTGGTTTACTTTATGTTTGTGGGGTGCTGAACACGAATCTGAAGTTGTCCAACAAAATTTCCCACGGCAAATATGAGAAATCATCGAAAAACTACTTAAAAAATGATTTTTTATTGGTTTTCAGCTTATAACTTGCAAAGCAATCTANTGAAAAGTTACTTTTCGTCCCAACTGGAGATAAATAAAATTAACATTAGAATCTATTTAGATCCAAACCTCATTGAGCCAATAATAGCACGAGCAAGCTACGGGCCACGCAAATTGGCTGACTTGCTTTTTAAAGGTATAAGGTTACATTTAACAGGAAAACATGTCGTATAATATGGTCAGAAATGCATTTAGTGAATATATTATAAATATCTATCGATATAAGTATCTACAATATATTATTAAGTTTTTATCAAAACTTTTATCGAAACTTTAGACAAAAGAAGCAACGTTGCAAGACGTAGTTTGATTGTTTGAAGCAACATCTTCACGACTTCGGACAGCTTTAGAGTGATTAAAGTGTTCATATAACAGAGTGTGTGTTAGAGTTTGTTTCAAAGTTGGAGCAATGGTGCAGGAAATTGGAACTGGTGGCAAGTTCGCGGGCAAGCCTTGCCGCTGGCCTTAAATCTAATCTCACCGACTTGCCGGAGATTAACTTACCCTTCTAGACTCGTATGTCTTACCGAGACAAGCAACCACTCTTCACACTATCCCTTCCTTCTCTTGTACTCAGTCTAGAGTATAGAGTCTACACTTTAATCTTTTATTCAATTACCTTAAAGTTCGTCAAAGGTAAAATCATATAGGTACATACAAGACATTAATTATATATTTTTTAAAGGTCAAAGAAAAAACCTTTCAGTATCAAACAATTATTTTAATTTGTATCGGTAGTGGATCCTTTAACGGTAAAACGAAAGAAATTACATCATTTCATTTAAGTACGGTAATTAGGAATTTCAAAAATTATTCCGTCGTCAGTAATATTTAAAATTACACCTCCTATCTAACATACGTGAGTTCTGTTATAACAAGATATTTTAAATGGAAAATCTAATTTTATAATTAATTATATTTCAATGATCCCTGCAAATGAAAACTCTAAACATCAAATCTGTCTGAAACATGTATTACTAAACATTATCATATCTACCAGTATATAATTAATAATTTCACCCCGTTTTTCCATTCGTTCGTTGTTTCGGGGTTTTGTAATTAAATTTAAACATTGATAGGACATTATATCAAATTATACAATGCGATTCAAATAGAATGAACCGATTCCATGATCAAATATTTTGTAAGTAAATGTATGAATCAGAATAAGAGAGTGGCTGCATGAAAGAAGTTGCTAAGTTTCAGATGGTTGCCGCGTGACCGCGCCACAAAAATAATTCCTCTTCGAGAATTCACTCTTGACAAGCATCACGATTTATTTAAAATTGGATTTTCTAGCGGTCGCACTCGCTACTTTCAAGATATGTTTTCATGTGATGATATATTTTTTGTGACTCAAAACAACCTTCACAAGAGCATTTTGACACCGCGATAGTACTTTTAACAATCTCGTAAAACGTGCTAGTAGGATATTTCTATCTCGACGGGGGTTAACCAATAAATTGTCCAACCATTGAGTTGTCTACAAGTAGAGTAAAAGTGCGGATTCTGTAACAAGGATTCTAACAAATAAAAATCGGTCCGAGGAAACTCAAACAAACTTTCTCATACATGTACATTTAATTACTATTGGAAATTTCATCAAAAATATCGTAAAAATAACTTCTCCCGGGCGGGGAATCGAACCCGGGCTCTCTTCCTCCGCGTTTTAAGCTATTTTCTCAGGAACTAGATTTTTCCCGGGAAAACGGCTTATATCATTAGATTCGTATTTAAATTGACTAACTTTTAGAATTTCTTAATCAAAATCGTCGGAACCGATTTCGAGAAATCATTTTTTTTCGTGTTTTTTCAGGGTTTTTCGGGGGTAGCGCCCTCAAATTTGGAGTTAAAATTTATTTCTCGATTTCACCACGGGGTATGATTTTTCTGAACGTGTATGCCAAATTTGGTCAAAATCGGTGCTGTAGTTTAGGCTCCAGGCGTCTGCACAGACAGACGACGGACAGACATTTTTTAAAAATCACTTTTTTGGACTCAGGGGACCTCAAAACGTGTAAATCCATCAAAATCTCAAAATCGAATTTCCGCGCCATCGCAATACTTTATATATGAGAAAGTAAAAACGATTTTACAACCCTTCCTAACCCCCTTTATCCACCTTTAACCCCCTCTAACCACCCCTAACCACCTCTAACTCCCTCTAACCACCTCTAACCCCCTCTAACCACCTCTTACCCCCTCTAACCACATCTAAACCCCTCTAACCACCTCTAACCACCTCTAACCCTTTCTATCCACCTTTAACCACCTCTATCCACCTCTAACCCCCTCTAACCACCTCTAACCCCCTCTAACCACCTCTAACCCCCTCTAACCCCCTCTAACCACCTCTATAACAAAAAATGTTTCATGTAATCTTTAACGCATATAATGCAAATACATTAATGGAAAATGTATAATAGGATACTTGACCAAGGTCAGTGAATATAATAAAGATTATTTCCACAAGTAAAAAATAATTCAACGAAATATCACATAGATAACTAAATTTTTAAAATTATTCCGGTAGAGAAAGAAACACCTTTGCCAGCTGAGGTCATTAAAGTCTCTCAAAGGTTCCTCGAAGGATACATTTATACCTTAATTAATATCAATGTTATTAATATTTAAACATTATGTGCTGATTGCATTTGTATAACCATGCAATCTGGTAATAAATTATAGACAATAAAATGTGGTTACAGTATCCACACGTTTACTCTTCTTCTACACGGTGATGGTAGATGTGATAGTTGCTGTCATGATACCAACTATCACTGAGCTAAAAGGACTTAGAGGGATGTGGCTCTAAAGAAGTTATGTTCAGTAGGCAAAGACCTATCTTGCATTGTACAATTGTAAAGAGCTAGACAAAAAAAGTAATGTTTTACTAATATGTATAAGAAACATTATTAAAACATAGTTAAGACTTACCGGAAGCTGTGGGAGGGTTGTTGGTCTCTCCGAGGTAGAATGTTCCCATGCGTGCCACTATCTCGTGTACTATGATAGCGAACGAGTAAACATCGCCCTTCTGTGTGCCTTCGCTTGGACACCGCGGCATTCTCAGCAACTCCGGCGCTGTCCATAACAACCCTGTAAACACATCAACTCCAAATGTAATGCAATGTATGACATAGATTTAAAATGCAGAACTGGGAAAAAAATGCCAATACGTATTGCTTCGAAGAATTCATAAGTAAGTTCAAATGGAAGTCATGTCAGCCATGTGGGGAGACAGTATCTTTGTGTCCATTAAAGCTGGAATCATACTTCTATCAAACCATCGTTTATAATCAGTACTTTTATAGAAAAGGGCCCCCACTTACTCTTTAATCTAATATACTTTCTAACTTAATACACACTTTTTTTTATATAAAAGTGTGATATTCCATTGTCCCAAAGCATATTGGACGGAATGTCCCTACGTCATAATAGGTAGTTAGACTAAGGGATATAAACGCTTTTGTATAACAAACAAAAATGGGGGCCCTTTTCTATAAGAGTACCTTATAATCGAGATCATGCTACGAGATCTTGATTGCGACCTTGATCGCGACCTTGATCGCGATCTTGATACTTCATGATAAGGTTAAAAACTGAATTTAGACCTATATTAGTAGAAGTAGACTAGTACTTGCTACTAGAACGGGTAGGACGAACCACTTGTTCGAACCTTGCAATTAGGCCATCACTTAGGCCCTTTTTACACCCCGTTGTGGAGAGTTCCAGCTACTTCACACATCATACATTTGTACATTGTACCGCCGAAGCGAGTATGGTGTGGTCATTAGTAAGCTATATGAGCGAGCGTCAAAGCGTTGTTGAATTAAACCTACATTTTCGTACTATTATTAAAAGTATTTTTATATTCCTTTGAAATATTAAATGTATACATTTAATATTATTATTTATTTTCTCCTCCAGTAATTAAAACCAAAAAGATTCTTCCACATCTTAATTTTAATTAAAAACAGAAAAGATAAAAGAGAAGATATAAGAAAAAATATGGGGTGGGGGGGGGAGAAGGGGAAAAAATATTTTTAAAAATTGACCAAGTAACTAAATAAAACAAGCAAAACAAAAAACAGGAAAGCCATGAAAATTTGTTAATAATACCCCCCCCCTTATTAGTTTCACTTTTTCAATTTATTAATGTTCCTCGCTTCTTTTAAAANCTCTAACCACCTCTAACTCCCTCTAACCACCTCTAACCCCCTCTAACCACCTCTAACCACCTCTAACCCCCTCTAACCACCTCTATAACAAAAAATGTTTCATGTAATCTTTAACGCATATAATGCAAATACATTAATGGAAAATGTATAATAGGATACTTGACCAAGGTCAGTGAATATAATAAAGATTATTTCCACAAGTAAAAAATAATTCAACGAAATATCACATAGATAACTAAATTTTTAAAATTATTCCGGTAGAGAAAGAAACACCTTTGCCAGCTGAGGTCATTAAAGTCTCTCAAAGGTTCCTCGAAGGATACATTTATACCTTAATTAATATCAATGTTATTAATATTTAAACATTATGTGCTGATTGCATTTGTATAACCATGCAATCTGGTAATAAATTATAGACAATAAAATGTGGTTACAGTATCCACACGTTTACTCTTCTTCTACACGGTGAAGGTAGATGTGATAGTTGCTGCCATGATACCAACTATCACTGAGCTAAAAGGACTTAGAGGGATGTGGCTCTAAAGAAGTTATGTTCAGTAGGCAAAGACCTATCTTGCATTGTACAATTGTAAAGAGCTAGACAAAAAAAGTAATGTTTTACTAATATGTATAAGAAACATTATTAAAACATAGTTAAGACTTACCGGAAGCTGTGGGAGGGTTGTTGGTCTCTCCGAGGTAGAATGTTCCCATGCGTGCCACTATCTCGTGTACTATGATAGCGAACGAGTAAACATCGCCCTTCTGTGTGCCTTCGCTTGGACACCGCGGCATTCTCAGCAACTCCGGCGCTGTCCATAACAACCCTGTAAACACATCAACTCCAAATGTAATGCAATGTATGACATAGATTTAAAATGCAGAACTGGGAAAAAAATGCCAATACGTATTGCTTCGAAGAATTCATAAGTAAGTTCAAATGGAAGTCATGTCAGCCATGTGGGGAGACAGTATCTTTGTGTCCATGAAGGCTGGAATCATACTTCTATCAAACCATCGTTTATAATCAGTACTTTTATAGAAAAGGGCCCCCACTTACTCTTTAATCTAATATACTTTCTAACTTAATACACACTTTTTTTTATATAAAAGTGTGATATTCCATTGTCCCAAAGCATATTGGACGGAATGTCCCTACGTCATAATAGGTAGTTAGACTAAGGGATATAAACGCTTTTGTATAACAAACAAAAATGGGGGCCCTTTTCTATAAGAGTACCTTATAATCGAGATCATGCTACGAGATCTTGATTGCGACCTTGATCGCGACCTTGATCGCGATCTTGATACTTCATGATAAGGTTAAAAACTGAATTTAGACCTATATTAGTAGAAGTAGACTAGTACTTGCTACTAGAACGGGTAGGACGAACCACTTGTTCGAACCTTGCAATTAGGCCATCACTTAGGCCCTTTTTACACCCCGTTGTGGAGAGTTCCAGCTACTTCACACATCATACATTTGTACATTGTACCGCCGAAGCGAGTATGGTGTGGTCATTAGTAAGCTATATAAGCGA
>KZ652231.1:50443-61361 GCA_001010745.2 Gerris buenoi
TTTAACTTATCTTTTTTAACTTAACCTTTAAATTACTTTTCAAACTTTCCGATCAATCTTTTTTATTATAAATCTCATCATATTTTAAATCTATTGTTAAATCTTTAAAAGCAAGATCTAGATCTTTATTAACTTTTTTCTTGGTTAACTACCTAATTTATATTTATGAGCTCATTATCGTATTATTGTAA
Source organism: Gerris buenoi (assembly GCA_001010745.2). NCBI lineage: Eukaryota > Metazoa > Arthropoda > Insecta > Hemiptera > Gerridae > Gerris > Gerris buenoi. Next base: position 50,635 of record KZ652231.1, read on the forward strand.
CATATATCTTTTATTATTAAAACAGGGTAATCAAATTTGTTTGTTTTTCTTTGCTTTTTCTAATTTAACTCCCAATTTTTATCTTATCTTTTTATTTTTGTTCTATTGTCATTAATAGAACTGGTCCTTTGGTTTTTTCAATTATCTCTCCAGCGACCTTCCACAGTAACAGAATTGAGCAATATTGCTGCGCTCATCTGCCCTGTACAGGTTATAATATTCATATTGACAGGAGAATCAAAGGACATTCGATGGGAAAATTCCAAAATGGTGGCAGATATTATGTTATAATATGAAGGAATAATTATCTTATGTAAAGGTATAATTAGAGTCAATTTAAGCTCAATCGGCGAAATTGTCTTGAAATTATATATTTAGCGTTAAAGTACCAGAGTCGATATTTTCTAAATGGCGGAAGATATCAATAGGAAATTCGGTGTAAAATTTTGTCTTATAAAGAGAACAGTAAAAATATGGGAGTCATGCGTGGCACAAACAAAAAGACACACAATCATAGGCAGACGGACATACAGATAAAAATAGCATTAATTGATCTTAAAACACCAAATCTCCACGAAATATCTGTTTTGGATTATTTGGTTGAAAATAGTTACTAAAAAAAAAGTTACTAAATAAGATAATAAAAAAGGAGTAGAGCCGAAATGTATGTTATAAAAATGTAATAAATGCACGAGAGTTGTCTGTGAGACGCGGCACATGTCACGGAGTGTCTGCACTTAAGTCGTTTAAAAATAAAATTTCCTACGAAATTTCGGGACATCTGTTCTTAAGATTATGAGCAAAGCGTGGATATACATATTATCGATTAGCTAAGATTATGCACCAAAAGTCCTGGAAATAAGAAAAAAGTGATAAAAGCAAGACCGAAGATAAAACGCAGTCAATCGTTACGATAAACTAATTATTAAAGATTTGTAATATAAGGAATATAGAGAAAAAAAAGCGCCCGCTTAAACTGAGAGGAAAAAATGGGTGAAAATAAATTGAAGAAAAAAATAAAACTTAAAATCTATTAACACATAACCATATAACAGATTACTTTGACAAACCTCTGAAAACAAATATACAAGGAAATATCAATGTAGAAGGAAATGAAAATGATAAACAAACTAAAGGAAATGGGAATAAGAACTCATGAAGCAATTAATTTAAAACGATCAATATAAATCGTTGAGTAAAAAGTCCAGTCATGCAACATGACATAATGAGTGACATTTCAAAGAAATTTCCGTATTATTGGCTTATGATAATATAGGAAAATGTTGGTTTAGAATTTGGATGGGTGAAAAAAAAAAAAATGTTTGGGTACACTCGGGTTCGGGGTACAAAAGTCAAAATAGTATTTACCCTTCAACATGCACATCGTTAGAAAGATCTTTAAGAGTACATTAATTGTTGTTGTGTATAATTTTATCATATTTTCATATAAAAGGGGGGTAAATGGAAAAAACACGATTTTATTCTATTTTTGACCCTAAATTATCAAAATGTGACCCTTAAATGAACTCCAAAATTCTGGCCAACGAACTCATCCTTTCTTTTGATATTATTGACATTTTAAAATTTGTTTGAAATTTTTAAGTGCATCCTAACAGGAGATATCGTCTGGAGTGACACATATATATATACTATACATATATACATGCATACATAAAAAAGTGTTAAATTTTAGGAATCGATTCAGAAACAGATTTCTAAGAAAAAAATTTCAAAAAGTTTCATTAAAAAAATGTTGAAGCTATTGCAATAGCTTAATTTTCTTCGAAAATTAGCTAAAAAAGTGTTAAAATTTAAGAATAGATTCAGAATGGTCTGAAACGGATTTCCACGGAAAATGTTTTCAAAAATTCGCATTACATAAATGTTGAAGCCATTGCAATAGCTTAATTTTCTTCGAAAATTCGCTAAAAGAAATAGAAGTGTATAAATAAAAATAACCATCCAAATACAATATATTCTTACACTTATAATTGTCACTGGTAGAGAGGTGGCGAGAAGTTAAAAGAATTACTCCAAGAAAGTGAAAACTTAAAATGGGACATAATAGGACTTAGAGAAGTGAGCAAAGACAGAGAGATACAACTAGACTTAGGAGGATAACGATAAGGGTAAGTGTCCATCTGAGACTTTTTAGTATCGAGACTCGCTCTCGAGATTGAAATGGCTAGTGGACATGGGGCTGAGACTAGTCTCGGAGACTCGCCGACTCTCCGAGACTCGGGAGAGCCTGATGTTGCTCTCAAGTGGATAAGGTTCTGAGACTAATCTCGAGACTAGCTCTCGAGATTTAGTCTCAGATGGACACTTACCCTAAGGAAGCTTGCTTCGATAGTGGTGGATACCGTAGGTACCGCATTCCAAGTCAATATGAAGAAAGAGAAACATATCATCGCTTACAATCCCTATACCCGTCGTATCTCTTAGTAATAATACGGCAAGTTAAACAAACAAGAAGAAGAAGACTTCAAATACTACAAGTCCAGCTGAAGTGAAGAAGTAGGTGCGTATACTTAGTATACTCACCTAATATTCCTAGCAGATGATATTCTGATGCCGAATGAGACAAATACAATGTAAATATACTATTATTGCCGGGGATATGAAAGCCAAAGTCAGAAAGACTGTTAATTTTGAAAGTTCGGTGGTACAATCAAACGATGAATACAATTGTTAAACTTTTGTTATAGTAATTACATGCACATTATGGATACGGTCGCAAAAAACCCGAGTATACGATATGGACCAGGGTTAGCCCAGATGGCAAAAGTAATAGTCCAGTCGTCATAGGTTTAAATCGGTGGCGGACCTTATGAACATACCAAATTTAACGAAACTATGGGATTTTAGTTGGTTTCCAGTAGTGATACACCCATTTTTTGGAAAAAAAAAAAAACCATGTGTTAACTTGGGAGGGGACGAAAAATCAAAAAAATTGTTGTACTTTTTCAATTTTTTCAAAATATTTAAAAAAAAAAAAAAGTCAATTTTAGCGGAAAACTTTGTGATAGTGATTTGTAGAGGATTAAATTTCCTTCCATTTTCACTGGTCCAACATATTTTTTGACCCCATAGACACCGAGATACAGGACTTCAAAAAAGTGTAAAATTACATACAAAGTATATAAGATGACTGGACTATAAGAACAAAATTAATTTAATTATTTCGAACAAAAACGTACGAGGTGTGATATTAAAGCAGGTAGACGAAATTAATATAGGCAACGATCATCGATCGATTTTCCATTTGTTTTAAAAGTTTAACAAAATAATAGGGTTTATGTGCAAGGTAAAGAGAAAAACTTCTTGGATTATAATAATATTGATACAGATAAAAATTGAACAAATATTTGTGCAAAAATTAGGAAAGTAAGTAAGAGAAAATGAAACATGCGCCGAAATAATTGTTCAAGCAATAAAGTAGGCCACGAAAGAATTTAAGGATAAAATAAAAAAAATAAAATGCCAACAGGAATATTAAAACTTCTTCAGAAAAGAAAAAAATAATAAGTAAAGGAAGGGATGAAATTGAATTCCGTAAGAAATCTACAATGATAAGGAAAAAGTTAAAAACCTAAAGTTATAATAAGAAAAATGTCAGGATTGATAGAAATAGTTGAAAGAGAAGAAAATGGAAAATCGGTATTGGAACACTCAGGCAACCGGTAGAGAAAACATGTTGGCAATGAAAGACGACGAAGGAACGGTTAGAAAAGAAATAATTAGTATTGAAGATATTTATAATCAGTATAAGTACTGTGAAAACTTATATAAATATGAGGTAAGAAGTAATTTTGTATATTTTGTAATTTGGAAATTTTTGAACTAAAAGAAAAAACGGAAAAACCGGAAATTTTAACGAACGAGGGAAAATGAGCTGTTAAAATCAACGGAGAAAGGCAAAGCTGGAGGAAATGACAGAATAGTAGCGGAACAATTAAAAGAGGGCGGAATCAGTAGCACGTACAGGTTACATGATCAACTCATCTTACTTTTCAAAATTAGGAGATACATACGATGTAGAAATCTATAGAACACTTAGGCTGCTGTCAGTAGTATATAAAGCCTTAATGAAAATTATATGACAGATAATAGGACCCAAACTAGACGTGGACATTACTATCGACCAATCAGGGTTTATGTGAAATCAGTCAATGCATCACATTTATCTGTCCACAGGTTTTCACTTTAAGTTTAGAATACATTTCCATATAGTTAAAGTTCTGAATGGTTATCATTTGTGGCGTGATGAAGAAATGATAAGTTATTCGCGACAGACAATAAAATACGTGTGGTGTCGTGAGACACCCGGTAGGAACGAAGTTTCTAAAATTATAAAATCATTTTAACTATCATTATAAAATCACGTAATAACTACTTATACTTGGTGGAGTTAGAAAAGAGACAACATTAAAAGTAACTAACTCTTTTTATTATCTTTGAAGCGAGCGTCTTTCAATTTTCAATAAATAATGTATTGTACATTGAGAAAAAAGTGATGAAAACGATCAATTTATAGTTAAAGCAGATGGTTGTAGAACAAAAAAGAACTGTCCTCTCAGTCCCCGACGGCATATTACTCCAATTAGATATTAAAATAAAAAATATAAATCATTAACTCACAAAAACCTCTGCTTGTATCAGTTAGAAAATGTACATGCTTGTTTCAATTGTACTATAGGTGCTGTATACAAAGTTTCATTTAAATAGTTGTTTTCTTTATTTATGGATAATAGTTTTAAGGTTTGAAGAAATGTCAGCTTTATCGGATCATGCAATTAAGCGCAGTCCCGACGGCTATCTCGGCACAAGTAAACTGAACTCGTTAGCTAAGCAAGATTCACTCATTTTTCCCCGTCATAAGAAAATTAACCAAGGTAAATACAATTAAAGTTCGTAAACAAATTAAAAAGCTGCAAGTAAGAAAGTTAATTAACAAACACCAACTCGCTGGTTTTAAGATGAAATATTTAATTATTTTAATTTAAACGATAATAATTAAAGGATAACACTCTAGTGAAACTAGGAAGTAGAGCACTAAACAGCCATGTCATCTAGCTAGAGTCGCTAGAGCCATATCATCTAGCGACAAACTTTCTCAGTGCATGACTAAGTGAAACTTAGATTGAGCAAGGACCTGATAAACACTTTTCTTTCAACCCCTTCCCCGTTACTAAACACTAAACCATTTAGGACCCAAAACTGCGACCTTCACTTCTACTAATAACCCCAGCTAATATGATAGATAAAAAGATGCGGTTTTCAGGGTACGATGATAGCTATAAATGCTCCTCCAGAAACAATGCTGAACATTTTCTGTAGTTAGCAATAGTGTGTGCATTTTACATAATAAAGAAAAAGTGTACAGGAAGCAATATTTTTTTAGACTAGATTTGGACTCTTCGGCATAAAATAAGAATTTTTTACTTCTGGAAATTTTTCGCTCTAAGCATTAGTTCGCCGTGGGGAGCCTTGAACCTGCTAAATTTGAAAATTAAGTCCATTTTACAGCTAAACTGATGGAGTTAGGGAAAAAATCAAGATTAAAAAAATTCTTATGACATAGAATCCAAATTCAGTCTAAAATACATACCTCATCTGATACTGTTTTTTGCCAAAAAAAAGTGTCAAGCAGGGCTCAAAACGTGAAAAAAAATACCAATAATGTATGCTTTTAAGCATGGATTTTGATTTTACGGCAAAACAAAGAACTTTTTGTATTTTGAATTTTTTTTCGGAAATCCATTAGTTTAGCTGTAAAATGGACCTAAAGTTTCAATATTAGCAGTTTCAGGGCTCTCCAGAGGGCAAACTAATGCTCTTAGCGAGAAATTTCCAAGAATAAAAAATTTCTTATTTTTAACTGAAGAGTCCAAATCAAAATTTGAGAGTACCAAGTTCATGTTCAAACTGAAGAGGGAAGATGCTACACTAGCTTAGTTACACTCACACTAGCTTAGTTTCACTCACACTAGCTTAGTTACACACACTAGCTTAGTTCCACTCACACTAGCTTAGTTATTCTCACACTAGCTTAGTTACACTCACACTAGCTTAGTTACACTCACACTAGCTTAGTTACACTCACACTACCTTAGTTACACTCACACTATTGTTCCTATATCAACAGGTGTTGGCTCTTCACTATCACTCTCACACATTCACGCTATGAAACTAAAATTCACAACTAGAAGTAGAACAGTACCAACTAAAGTATAACTAAAAGCCTAAACAAAACAACTTCTTCAATCTATCATAACAAACATAACCTTTGCATGGAAAATATACTGTATTAGAACTCCCCTCATATCACTACCTTCTTTGTTATTTTTACATATCGATGGCTAATAAGTGATAACTCGTATCTTCAAAATGTCAGGTTTACAGGAGGAACAAAAAACTATTTAAAAATAATAAATTTACTTGAACTGACTGTTTTTTACGTGTTTTATAAATGTATATAACATGTAGCCCTTCTAAAAATTGTTAACTGTTAAATTATATCAGTTCATAAAATACCGTAGTTATGAGTTCTCACTATGTCACTTCTTTAATAAAGTGAAGTCATGCGAGTTCTCACTTACGAATTAGCAGCTCAGTTATGATGTGACACAAGTAACCTTCACTAAAACACATACGAGGTGTAGTTACAAGCTATCTCATAACAAATAGTTTGCGATTTGCGAATCTGATACGGAATATGTCTTAACTACCCATTTTCTTTATGAAGATTTTTTTTTTTTTTCACTTCCAAGGTCTCACATATACTTGCAGACAAGTCTTCCAATGCCAATTTAATGAAAACCTCAAAATCACCTTTATGTAGTTAGGTATCACATAATATTATTAGTATTAGCCATCGACATAAATATATGTTCATGTTCAGGCTATATTATTAGTCGCTATCTACGCTACTGATCCTGGATTCTTTGTTTAGATTTTTGTGTCACATTGCCGGCTTGCATACTAGCTGAGATACCAACCGTGAATCTTGGCACGCCGCAGGGTTGAATATTTGAGATCGAAATGGGATTCCCATATTCCATATTGCGCCAGTGTGTGATGGAGATCTACTGTATTAGAACTCCCTTTACATCACTACTTTCTTTGTTATTTATATGTTTAAGCCAATTTATTAGTCAATATTTACGCCACTGAGTGGGATTCTTTGTTCGGATTCATTGTCTGAGATTACCGGCTGGGATTCTAGCTGAAACTGCATGAATTTTGAATCTTGGCATGCTACAAGGATGAATATTTGTGTCGAAAATAGGATTCTCTGACTTAATATTGCATGATAATGCCGAATAAAGAATCCAAGTCTGTACAAGGTTTTATTCATCAGATGTAGGAAATCTTCAGTAAGCAAATAAAGTTTCACATTTCCAAATAAATCCCGCATCTGTTTTCTTTATTCAATTAGAATTTCCTGTTAGCATTGCTCAACCAGTAAAGAGGAAAACAAAATATTAATTTGTTAATTTTAAAATATTTATTAATTGATAGACTCAAATTCGCCTAAAGGCCCCCATACACGGTCAAACATTTTGCGCAAACATCATGTTTGTGCAAACATTTTGATCATGTGTGGGGCTGCTTGATGTATGCGCAAACATGATTTTTAACTAAATTTCGCCGACATCATGTTTGCGCAAACATTTTGCACAAAATGATTGATCGTGTATGGGGGCCTTAAGAAAAGATCTTTTAGTGACATTGAAACAAGAATGAAAAATTTATATATCTTTCCCTGAAATATCATTGTAAGTTCAGTCAATATTTAACTTTCACGACATTGGTTATTTGTGATAATTTATTCATGAAGTTCTTTGATATTTGAATACATTCCTTGCTTGTATTGAAATAAAATAGCCACTTGTAGTTGTAATAGGATATGCAGAGAATTGGTGTGGTACATTTTAAATCGGGGAATATGTGAAATAAACAAAGAAGCTGTCAGTTAACGTGTATAGTGAGGAATCAATAATCCACAAATGTTCTCCAGGAAGAAAGAAAACAATAGTTATTTTTTGTTAAGATTTAGTAAAATTGTGTTGCGATAATCAATTATGCTTCCCATATACACGGTTACACTAATAAGGAATTCGACTTAAAGTCTGAAAGGTAACATAGATGGGGTGTTGGCAAGTAGACAGTAGTAGTAGAAGTCTAGTACTTCTTACTAGAACGGGTAGGACGAACCACTTGTTCCAACCTTGCAATTAGGCCATCAATTAGGCCCATTTTACGCCCTGTGAGAGTTCTGGAGTTCTGGAGACTGGTGGAGAGTTCCAGCCACTTCACACATCATATGTTTGTATATTGTACCGCCGAAGCGAGTATGATGTGTGATCAATAGTGAGCCATATAAATCAGAGTGTCACGGCGAGGAATCAAACCCCATCTCGTTCCACTCATGATTCAGTGATGGCCGAGCAGACGTGGTTTAACCCACTCGACCATGCTGGCTCTCTAGTAGTCAGTAACTACACATGTTTCTTACGAACTATAAATATAAATACAATGTATTAATACTGACGACTTCGCTGCTACAGCGGAAGACAGAGTGGGCGCTGCCCTTGAACTTGCCCATAGGATACACCAGCTTGATTTCATTCCAAGAAACTCTCCAGGTCATGGAAGCGATCTCAGCCTCCAGCTTGTAATGTCTGAAACATTAAGAAACAACAATACAGCACTACAGCTTTATAGCACTATAGCTTTAGAGAACTACAGCTTTAGAGAACTACAGCTTTATAGCGCTATAGCTATACATAAGTACAGCTTTATAGCACTATAGCTTTTCAGAAGTACATCTTTATAGCACTATAGCTTTACAGAAGTACAGCTTTATAGCACTATAGCTTAACAGCAAAATAGCTTAATAGCTTTATAAAACAATTTGTTATACACTTAGCGGTTATTTTGGAACACTTGATTTTTTTTTTTTAATTTTATTAGATTACTGCAACTACAATACATTATATTTATAAGCAATACAGATGTGATAATTAGTAACTTGAAAAAAATAACAGGATGTAAGGAACTATCCAGTGATAGCACTTACTGAGTTGAGACAGATTTATGATACAGTGAAATGACAAACAAAAATAAAATTATGAAATTGAAATTAACATAGTTTAGTTGTCTAAGAGGTCACGTGCCCACTGCCTCTTCAGGCGTCTGGGAGGATTATTAGGAATGGTGCGGGAGACCAGTGGATAGTGGATTGGAATGGTCGGAAAGGGAGTCATGGAAGAATTTATATTTGGAAATTGCTAGTTCACGGACAAAAGGTACTTTGAGGTCATTATGGAGGACGAAATTAGAAACATAGAAGGGAGCGTCAGCTATTTTTCTTAGGATCTTGGATTGGAGTGATTGGATGCGATAGGAATTGGAAGGTTTTGTGCAACCCCAGAGTTCTATGCCGTAAGCCCATATTGGTTTTATTATTGTGTTGTAGATGAGTACTTTGTTTTGCATGTTGAGTTTAGATGTGTTGTGCAAGAGTCTGTGTAAAACAACACTTGAAGTTTTTCTAAAAGTGGAGTAACATATAAATATATTGATATGTATTTAAAATATTAAGATCACATATTTTTACTTCAGAACTTATCGAAGGTAACAGAAGCTACGTGATCGCTCTGAAGACCAAAAATATTGTGTCAGCAATTTCAAAAATTCTAAAACAGAAATCCGTTTCGAACCCAAGGGATATAATATTCAGTTCCTTGTTTGACTGTCGCTCAATTTTTGCGAACCAACATATCTTAAAAACTACTCGTCCAATTATAATGAAATTTAGATGGTAGGTTATAATTAGTCCATTGTTGGTCCAACATTAAATTCAACTTTCTGCACTCATTTGTTTCTCTTCTTCCACAATGAATAGCAGACTATTTTTCTAAACTTCGGTAAATTATTTTTGCTTCCGAGCTTACCGAAGGTAACGGAAGCTATGTGATCGTTCTGAAGAACGAAAAAGTTTTATGTCTCCGATTTCAAAAATTCCAAGACAGAAATCGGTTTCAGACATCAGGGATCATTTTTGGTTCCGTGTCTGTCCGTCGGTCTGTCGTTCAATTTTTGCGAACCATCATATCTTAAAAATACACGTTCAATTTTGATGAAATTTGGCGGTAGGTAATAATTAGCCCATTGTTGGTCCCATATACCTAAGTTTCAACCTTCTGCGCCTATTTGTTTCTCTTCCATACGCGCACAAACATACATTTACACCTATAGCTTCAAAAGTAATAATCAGATTTGATTGAAACTTTTATAGTTTATAGAAAGTAGCCTGCAGATAGCCTCAGATTAATTTGAACCGTCTGGGCTCTTAACTTTTGCAAAATTGATACTTTAATTCGTGTAAAAAATCAAATCAATTTTGACAGATTGAAAAAACGGGGGAAACAATTAAACTAATTAGACAATAAAATAAAATAATCAATAAAGTTCGTGGGTAGAATGCGAGGAAGCTATGTGCTACATCAATTGGCAGTCTATTTTAAAAATTGTTTGACTAATTTTATTATTTAATTTCTGACTAATATTTTTATTTTCTTTCTTTTTATTTTAAGTAATGCAAAGTAATTTTATATGTTATTACTATTTAATACTTATTAATGCAATCTTTTTTACATCTCCTTTTAAAACAAGATGTTTTTTTTTTTTTTTTTTTTTAAAAAAAAAAAAAAAATTTT
>KZ652231.1:75814-97356 GCA_001010745.2 Gerris buenoi
CTAGAGGTCGACCAAGAAGTCATGAACACGGTAGAAACTGAAAGCTTAGCTTCGTTTAAAGTCGGGACTTCCGAGTATTGCCGATGTCAGTATAGTCGGGTGCTATTCTAGTTGTCAAATCTCACGAATAACAACAGGAAGGTTTCCAATCTGTTAGGTTTCCTGTTTTGTTTTTTTTTATACAGCACGAGTTCGAGTTATAGTCACAACTGTCCTAAACTATTTTCGTAAGATTCACAAATCCACGGGATGATGCAAATACGAAGGACGCTACAACTAACGGGGATGAAATAAAAAGTTTGATTAAGTAAGTTAATCAAACTCAAAAATAAAGAGGAATAATCAATAAATAATAATATAAAGATATTATCGTATAGTTGAAGTGATTTCTTATCAGCTACAGTGTTGCCTGTGGCAAAAAATATAGAAGTTAAAAAAATAAAATGATTAATAACCAAAGAACAACACTGTGTTTTTGGACAGAGATCTATTTTATTAAAAACTGACTGCACATGACGACACTAGCACACTCCTCAGATTTCTATGACTTCTTGGTCGACCTCTAATACTAGTTCAATTTAGTCAGTAATATAGTCATAAAGTGTTCATAGTGTATACTAACTATGGCTGTGTAGTTGAATCTAGCCTGTATTTTAGTAGACTGTATTATTTTGTTAGCGTGAGAATTTACCGATTCATTTAATTTGGAACAGTCATTGTTTAACTGTTATTACCTTCATCACTTAAGGCTAATTATCGTAGGGTAAAATTGATGAGTATATTAGATAGTTAACAATTGAACAAAGTTATTACCGTTTGTTATTTACCAATTAATTGGTCAAGATCAATAAACGAAATATTATTTCTTTAAAAATATTTTATTGTTTTCAATAAATTAGTTAATTATATTAATTTATCTACGACTTGCACTGCAAGTAGACTTTACATTGCTAATAACAGGGAGGGAAGTGTTACTTCCCTCCCTTGGGAGTAAAAAAACAGTCATACCAACTTAAAAGGTATTTTTTAGGTAAATTTTAAGTATTATGTTGTTTTTGTTTAGCTGTCTTGTTTACTTTTTTCGGGAAGGTTACTTTAGGTTATCATACAAAGTCTTTAAATGAAAAACAAACTAAACNGGTTTTAAAATTGTATTTTATATTAATATTCTATTTGTAATTTTAGTATCTATTATTCCATAAAATTAGTAAGGGTATTTATATTTTAAGTGCTGCTGATAATAAATCAAAGTAGAAGGATCGTAGGAAACCTGGAATAACCATTAAAAATGTATTTTATTTTTTATAGCAAACTTTTTCTACTTTGTCAAAGAAAAATGTATATTTTGCTTTGTAGCGTAATAAAGTTAATCTGATTTAAAGTGATTGAATTTTAATTAGATTTGTATATTTTTGTTCTAACGCCTAACACTTGTTAACAATGTAAACAAATCTTCCGAGTATAAACCGTTCGGAAAACTTTTTGAAAGGTAGTAAATGTTTCAAATTTAACTTTTACAGGCAAGAAAATTTAGTTGTTTTTTACTATTACTCTAAATATTGATTATATTATATCATTATAATGTACTAGCTGGGATACCCGTGCTTCGCTACGGAGTGTTTTTAAATTTGATAAGTTTATAAACTACCAGGAAAGCATACAAATTATTTTACGCTNCAAGCTATATCCCGCAGAAGAACTTAGCCGACCATATATTCTTAAAAGGCACCAAAATATACTTATACACAAAATTCTAACTTGATGTTAGTCAGACACTTTGTTGCACGCTATCTCCTGGTCTATTATATTTACAATGTAAAAAAAGATTAAATATTCTAAATTCTTTAAGTTGATTTTTTTTATGTATTCGCGCGAAAAGGTGAAACTAAAAAAAAGGCAAAATCAACTCTGAACTAAAATTTCTATATAAAAATGTATTGTTATAAAGTATTTTTAACATAGTAAAATATTTGCTGTAAAACTAATGATCTATTATTTTACTGTCATAGAAAATCATAATAAAGTTTCAGGTTTCTAGGTAGTCGGGAAGTGGGTCAAATTTAACTTTCAAGATTTGAAGACAAAAAAATAACCTATATAATAAAATAGTGGAAAAGAATCAACAAAGAAACTGGATAATTTCCAGTGCCTGGTCATACACACAGTTTTATTAGTTAACTTTTGTTTCATATCTAAATCTACAATGTAACCGTTTGTAGAATGTAACCTCCACAAAGGTAATCATGGTGATTCATCAGTCAAACAAAAAAATGTCTAAATGTAGATAAACTAATGCATATGTATGTACATCAGTTGGCAATACTGTTTAGCATATGACTCAACAACCAGCTGATTCTCGCGTCTAATTTTAATATTGAATTTTAAATAATTACTTCAACTATCTATAATCAATAACTCAATTTTAACGTTATTAGACTTATTTAGTGAATTGTTAATATTACATTCAACTATTTCTTTTATTTTTTAATTAAATATAAAAACATTTACTTTTTTGTTTAAGGAAATAATTTAAAATGAAAATCATCTTCAATTATTAATTCCTCCCTTCTGTAAAAATACAAAATAATAAAATTTATGTCTTACTTTACTTCCCTTGGTGCGTAAATAACTATTCTTCTTTAAGGTTATTATTTTCAACAAAATGAATAATGGAAACAATAGCACATTACGCGATGAGTGTGGAAAGTAGCATTTTGCATGCGAGTGTGGAGTTTAGTAAAACCACACGAGCAATGCAAAATGCAGTTTTCGCACGAGTTGCGTACCGTACTTTATCTACGATTGTTNCGATGTAATAATAAAAAAAAAAATCATAATATTAAAATTTCATTCTAACATAATAAAAATATTTAACGTTTAAGATGTTATCAAGGTATAAAAAAAATAATAAGAAGTTTAATAATATTAAAAAATAAATACCTATTTAACAGTATAAAGTTTGTATTTTATTAAAATGAAAACTTAATCAATAGTTATTGATAATGAAGATGTCGTTGTACAAAAAATAAATATGTAACGATTTCAATGTATGAAAAATACTCAAATAATGTAATTAGTGGATATTATTGGTAAGTAAACAAAAAAGGAACTTAAATAAATACAAGGTAAAATTAAATTAAATAAATTGGTAAGGCGTGAAGTCTCACGTAAAAAGGGTTTCGTTGGTATTGTGAAACAAAATTAGTAAGGGAGAGGAGGGGGGGACACGACAAATTTTGAAGTTTTTTGACAAAAAGGCGCAGAATAATTATATTAATTCACGAAAAATTTCGATGTTTTTTGATAAAATGGCGCCGAAAATTAAACACTAACCCTAAGTGGTATATATTTTTATCATCTACTCTTCAATACCTATCATTTGATACCCCACTCAAAATTTTAAAAAAATATTNAAAAAAAAATGTTATGATATGTTAATTATTATTAATATACGCGTTAATTCAAGCCAGTATCTGTGAGTACTGCCAATGGACAGTTGCTCACTTCATGTCTATTAAGTCATTTCAAAATATATTCTGACCTCAATATTGCTTATATAACATATTATAATTATGTAGTTGCAATTTTGATAATAAAAAAAATAAACCAATCTCACTCTGATTTTTAAGAGAGCTCAAAAATATTCAAATTACCTCCAGTGCATCCTATATGTATCTATTTAGGTACATTATCTGTATATATGTGTACTTCAGGTTCATCCCAGATACATTCGTACAATCTCTAAAACCTGGGGATTTAAACGATTCTGTGTCAGCCTTGTAAAAACATACATTTTTTAAGGTTTGATTTGCACGCAATTCACGAGTGTTTTGTGGGTTAGTCGAATCCTAACTATTTTACTGTGGGCAGTGTTATTAGGGCCCTTATTGACAAGATAAAGTCTAATAAGGGGCATGTAAAATAGCTAATTATATATGAAAAATGAAATAATGATATCTTAAATCATATCAATTAAACCCTATCTAGACTGAAACATTTAAATTTAAAGGAAATATTTTTTATCTTCTAATAAAAATAGTAGGCTAATTGGTGTGGCACATAGCTTTCTCGCATCCTGTCACGTACTTAATTCATTTTCTGATTTTACAAGCCATTATACTCTAATTTGTTTAATTGTTTCCCCCGTTTTTTTCACTCTGTCAAAAATGTTTTGATTTTTAACCTACATTAAGGTATTAATTGAGCAAAAGTTAGAGAGCACAAGTGGTTCAAATTAATCTGGGGCTACCTGTGAGTTACTTTTAATAAACTATAAAAGTTTCTTANAGAGCTAATACTACAGTTATCTCCCTCGGCAAGCCTCGGGAGCTAACTCATTTATCTCCCAAAACTTAACCTCGAGCCGGAAAACATACTTCTCTCCCTTGATGCGTAAATAACTATTTATGGCTAGCTAGTAGTGAATCGAGATCGAGATCCTATAGTTACTATTTCCTTCTTTTTCGACAAACCCTATACTGTGAATTAAAAAAAAAATTAAACAGATATTGTAATGTATTGAAGCAGCTACTTATTTCCCAAAACCAAAACTAATTTTCTTAGTAATGATACCTGTTGATAAAGAAGACAGCGATGATTGCGATGGTGAGAACGGAGCCGATGACGATGCAAACAACTGCGATGGTGGGTAGGTCTTCTGTAACAAGAGCAACAAACAAACCTGTCAGCAGTTTTGTAATTATTATTAATTTATCAAAATGCTTAAATACAGGTAAATGTTAACTGTGAGATGGTGATAAAAACGGTTTATCAATACGCCGGGGAAGTGTGACGTCACTTACGTAAAAAAGTGTGTGTTGATAGGTTAGCCGGCTCATAACATTAGATATACGACTGGGTTTTATCAGTGCTATTTTCTTTTATTATTATTTTTTAATCAATTATTTGTTTTATCATCTATAATGTACACATTTATTGGCTTATTAATAATGTTAGTAATAAATGATAAGATTAAAAACAGTTAAAAAAGCTTTTAATAGAGTAAAAAGAGCACATCCGTAAGTAAGTTACTTTACATCTTATTTGAGTTATTTGTGAGAATTATTTGTTTTATCATCTATAATGTATACATTTGTTGGCTTATTAATAATGTTACTAATATATATGATCAGGTTAAAAACAGTTGAAAAAGCTTTTAATAGAATAAAAAGAGGAAAAAACTATAAAATGCTTACAGAACACAAATAAACAATGGTTTGTATGGTTTGTAATGGTAATGATCCAGAAAAAGATAACCTGACGAAAAATCGTGGAGGGCGCATGACGTCACAGCAACCATTGTCACTTTTACGTAACCTCTCTGACGCGACGTATTGTACTTATAAGCCTCGTCCAGTTTGGCGAGTACCAACCAAGCAAACCAAGCATTAAACTGTGCATTGGACACTGTGCATGCCCAATCTGTAGTGCGCAGGCGCTCTTTAGACTGGGCATGCGCAGAGACAAATACTCTACTCGTCGCTCGGTTAGTGATCGCCAATCTGGTCAAAGCTTAAAAACAAACGCTCGGTTTCTAATCAAATGAGAGTAGTTCAATTTTGTGAATTTAAGATCAATAATAATAATAGTTATAATTAATAATGAGCGGTGAAACATCCTGCAAACAGTTTGCGCAGGACAAAGGACACTCATATTTCTATATTTAGAAAATGACATGAGGTCAAAGTGTCACTCCATCTGCGGTAAAAAACATATACATTCGAATTTACAACCGTGACAATTTAGCTTTGGCACTCTTAATTTTTATGGTATTGCTTAATTAAACTCTTAATTTTTATGGTATTGCTTAATTAAACTCTTAATTNCACCCTGTATATTATAATATATTATATTACTTATAACTTATTATATACTTACTTATAGGTAAATTTAAAGCTATAGGTGAAAAAAAATGTATGTTTGTGTGAATATGGAAGAGAAACAAATCAGTGCAGAAGGTTGAAACTTACATAGGACCAACAATAAGCTGATTGTGACGAATCATAAAAATCAGACGTGTAGTGTTTAAGATCTGTTGATTCGCAAAGATTGAGTGACAGACAGACAGACAGACAGACAGACAGACACGGAACCAAAAATGTTCCCTCATGTCTGAAATGGATTTCTGTCTTGGAATTTTTGAAGAAGTTATTTTTATGATATATTTTGATAAATTGTTTAATTATAATTAAACGTACTAAAGTATATGCGAAAGTTTGTCTGAGTTGTCTCTGACCGATTTTTCTATTGTTAAGTCAAGAGTGGAGGTGGTTGTGAGAAAGAGCTTTTGCGATTTTCCGTTTTTTTGAAACAGCCGTAGAGGATAATTGCTTAACCTTACCACTTATAAAAAGTGGATTATTAGTGCACTCGAGGAAGCTGCACCTAAACACGGGTTTCGACTACCCACAATAGACGTAAGCTGACAATCAGATCATAATAGCTTGTCGAATTCTTTGGGACACCCACGGGTAACATTTTTTTCATTGTTGTCGACTATGAAGGGAATTATTTCAAATCGCGTATTTTTATTTTTATTCAAAATTCGCTAAGTCGGTCCATTGATGAAAATACTTTTCATTCACAACCTGCACGACCTTCTGGACTCACTTTCAGTGGGGTAATGCATATAAATGTCGCACACAGAGTTCAAATGGTGCTAGAGTCGCATGTAAACATTGTGCGCGAGCCAATATTAAACATAAACTGCTCTTAGTTAGGAAAATTAAAAAGCTCGGGATCATGACACACATTTGATATAGGTTAGAATTTCGTTTTCACCTAATTGTAAANTTCAATACAAACAACATTGTACTGCCTTTGTGACTAACACTTACCTATTTTGTGTCAAAGTACGTAAAAATTATTAAAATTTTCCTCAAAGAGAAAATCCAACTGTAAATTAATTGAACTGATTAGTTTGCACAAAAAATAGTGAAGTTTGACAACTTTGCTCTTTGTATCGAACTAATTACCACGACTTCTGCAAAAAAGTAAGTAGAAGATACTTTGGGATTTTTAGTAAGAACAATTATAAAGCTTGATTATTGCCCAAGTGGGGCTGAAATGCCGCAAATGAGAATAAAATCTTAGTTTGTATTTATACCCTTTAAGACCATCGACTGTATTTCAGATTAATTTAACACTAAAATTCAGAAGACAAGAGACAGTAAGTAGAGATGTGGCATGACTCATACTTTTCCTACTGATGAGGAATGACTCTGACTTTTCCTAGTTACGAGAGATGACACTGACTTTTCCTACAGATGAGGAATGACACTGACTTTTCCTACTGATGAGGCATAACTCTGACATTTCCTAGTGATTGGGCATGACTCATGACCCTTACTTTTCCTACCGATGAGGAATGACTCTGACTTTTCCTAGTGATTGGGCATGACTCTGACTTATCTTACCGATGAGGAATGACTCTTACTTTTCATACTGATGAGGCATGACTCTTACTTTTCATACTGATGAGGCATGACTCTGACTTATCCTACCGATGAGGAATGACTCTGACTTTTCCTAGTGATTGGGCATGACTCATGACCCTTACTTTTCCTACTGATGAGGCATGACTCTGACTTATCCTACCGATGAGGAATGACTCTTACTTTTCAAACCAATGAGGAATGACTCTGACTTTTCCTAGTGATTGGGCATGACTCATGACTATTACTTTTCCTACTGATGAGGCATGACTCTGACTTTGTTCCTCTTAAACATCAGCTCTGATTAGGCGTGTCTGTTTGATGTTAAAAAAGCAATGCCGTGTGTAATAAGTTCTTCTCTAAGGCAGTGGCGGATTAAGGTTGTCATCTAGGGGGTGGCGGTTTCGGAGTATGGAAAGCCCTAAGGAAGGGGGGGGGAGATTTAGGATTCTCCCCCCCCCTCCGACCCCTNAGGCTTGGAATCTAAGAGGAATATTCATTATCGGTATAATACCCTGTTAGATCTAACATCCCTCATAGCGGCACCAACGAGTCTAGCATGAGAACCAAATGCAAATATCCTCACTGCAAATGTAAATTCTCTCCGCTGCTAAACCAAAATTTAAATATTCAAATATTTTCAGGAATAGACATTAATTTTCAGAGATATATTCATAATTTTTTTGTTATTTTTAAATTGGTTGAAATAGTTTAATTTAATAAATAATTTATTTTGGTTTCTATTTTATTGTTAATTTAAAAATGATCATATACATACTAGTACAGAGACATTGTTTAATTGTCATAGTCGGAACCGATTTCGAGAAACATTGAATGGTTTTTTTCAAATTTTGAAATGTTTTATAGGAAAGCACAACCTCAAAATTTGGAGCTAATATTAAGCATAATTTTTCTAAAAATTAATTTTATTGTAATTAATCCATGTTGCGTTTCTTCTTTTTCAATCATTCTACGTATCATTTAATTTAAATTAGTATTTTAGTGTTCAACTAGTTTTCTTGTTCATGACAGTTCAAGTATACTGAGAGGGTATGTTAGCGATATGCTGTGTGTAGGGTATGTTAGCGATATGCTGTGTGTAGGGTATGTTAGCGATATGCTGTGTGTAGGGTATGTTAGCGATATGCTGTGTGTAGGGTATGTTAGCGATATGCTGTGTGTAGGGTATGTTAGCGATATGCTGTGTGTAGGGTATGNAAGGGGCATGTAAAATAGCTAATTATATATGAAAAATGAAATAATGATATCTTAAATCATATCAATTAAACCCTATCTAGACTGAAACATTTAAATTTAAAGGAAATATTTTTTATCTTCTAATAAAAATAGTAGGCTAATTGGTGTGGCACATAGCTTTCTCGCATCCTATCACGTACTTAATTCATTTTCTGATTTTACAAGCCATTATACTCTAATTTGTTTAATTGTTTCCCCCGTTTTTTTCACTCTGTCAAAAATGTTTTGATTTTTAACCTACATTAAGGTATTAATTGAGCAAAAGTTAGAGAGCACAAGCGGTTCAAATTAATCTGGGGCTACCTGTGAGTTACTTTCAATAAACTATAAAAGTTTCTTACAAATCAGATACTTACTTTTATAATTATTATATTACTTATATACAGGGTGAGCCAAAAAAAAAAAACGCACTTTTTTTTAACACTTTTAGCTCAGCTTCTGTAGTAGATAGAGATTTGGGGTTTGCAGGGTCTGAAAACTACATTCTTCTACTTTAAATTTCATACCTATAATTTTAAAAACGATTGGGTTTAAGCCAAGCAATGACCGTTTTAAAAAGGGTCTTAAAAAAAGTCGTTGTTCGGGTAGTGGTCTTGTCTGGTATTATAGTTTTGATAGAATAAATTACCATATGGTGGAAGGGGGGGGGGTTCTTTGCAGGTAAGTGGGAGGAGTCCATTAGTGTCATAACAAACATTGAAGATGGGTTAAGCTGAATTTTGCTGAAATTAAATATTAAATTAAAGATCAAACGCGAAATTACAAGTTTTGCAAGATGTTACCCCGTCCCATCGCTCCTTGCAAACTATTCAATACTAACAAGAGACGGTCATTGCCCAGACTTTAGGCAACATTGTGCTTCACCCATCTTCAATGTTTGATATAACACTGAGGGACTCCTACCTCTTACCTACAAAGAACCCCNGTACAAAAGTAATGTAACATAAACATTAATAACATAAGAAATGTAACATAAACTAATGTACAAAAGTAATGTAACATAAACATTAATAATTTTCATTCCTTCGTGACGAACTTCACAAGAACTGATTAGTAAGATACTAACTGTAATATGATAAGTAGTAATTTTGACTTACTGTCGCAGAGAGAGTTGTCGAAGCCACATGCCGGTATGTCGGGGGGAGGGCTGGTTCTCCCGCCGGCCCAGTGTATAGCGGTGTTCGGCTCATAAACCAGGCTACGATTCACTCCTATATACGTGGCCACGATCTGTAACACATCACGAACCATATATCACCACTGGTAATGCTGACATGTACATCCCATAATAGATCAGAATCTATTATCGGACATAATAAAATATTTTTACGATTTTCTGAACTATATGGGTTTACTTAGAATGGGGAAAATACAGAACAATGGACCGGTACCTACCCGAGGGGGTTAAATAACAATACCACACCCTTTTCTCGAAAACAGTCCAAAACCGCACAAAAGTGATAGGTCAATTACCGCACAAAAGTGATAAGTCAACTACCGCACAAAGGAAGCCGACGCTGGATTCCTTCTAATCCGAAAAAAAAGTTTAAAATGGTCAAGTACCGCACACTTTACATAACATAATGTATTGTTTATTTACATAAGCAATACATAAATAAATAATAGTCTTATCAATGAAGAAGCTGATAAGCTAATAGCTGATAATTTAGTAGGTTAAATCAGTCAGTCTGTGATAGTGTTATTGTACACGTAATTACATATTGTCGTATTTTTTTGGACTCTCGGGACCTAAATTTTTTTTTAAATCCAACAAAAGTTTTATAATCGAAATTTCGCGCTATCACAATACTTCATCATTATATGAGAAAGTAAGCAATGAATAAATGTACACAGAAAGCAGAAAATTTTAAAATTGAATGCGCTTATCTGCAGCAACAAATCAAACTTACAGGGGGTCTTAGTCAAGTCCTCCGTGCTAGGTATAGAAATTTTATTTATTTTTGTCATAAATACGAATATTGCATTACTTATCAAATTTCAATATTGTTTTAGTTTTTAAATATAATCTCTAAAGTAAACTAAAGAAAATTTTCCTTAAAATTATACCCAAACATAATTATATTTGTTCTAAATTAGAAAGACAATTAAGATTAATCTTTCTAATTGTATAATCTTAATTATTAAGATTAATATGTTTTCCTTGGTGAAATTAAGCTTGTCTACAGCTCCACTGCCACATTTATCTCAGAGATAATTTCCTCGCTAAAATATAACTTCTTGAAGGCCAAAGTAAACTAAATAAATAATTACTAACTGTAGAACAACAATTGCACCTGCTTAATTTGTCTTGGTTACTTTCTGCTAAATAAAACTTTCTAAAGCGGTCTGAGTTATAACAAACTATATGTATATAGTTTTTATTGAAGAAAATTACTTTTTTTTACCTGGCAATTTGCATTTTCATTTATTATTTTAGATTAAAAAATATTTACCTATATAATTATAATTAAGACAAATTTGGTAAAATTATTTTTAAACCGTTTCTTTCGTTCTTTATTTCTAAGTGACTAATAACATAATAAATGTAACATAAACTAATGTACAAAAGTAATGTAACATAAACATTAATAACATAAGAAATTTAACATAAACTAATGTACAAAAGTAATGTAACATAAACATTAATAACATAAGAAATGTAACATAAACTAATGTACAAAAGTAATGTAACATAAACATTAATAACATAAGAAATGTAACATAAANCTGGTTATACTTTTTATGACATTTTTTTTGGTTTTGAAATATTCACAAAAATAAATTTCAGTTGAAAAAAAAAAACAACAACTTCGTCATACGTAAAACATTTTAAATAAAATTTTTAAAAAATAGTCAATGAATCCTCCCTGTTTAACACCCAGGGAGAGACTCTTTTTATCTTGTAATTATTGTATTTATTATTATTTAAACTTTCTATCTTGCTTTGATGATGCTAATAAATTTAGCGAAATGTCAGCATAAACATTCTCAATGAGTTATATTTGACAGCATCTCGCTTACATGCCCTCTCTTTAGCATTTAATAAACAAATGAAAAGTTAATTATTGTAAGTAAACCAAATGAATTAGGACTTTAAACTAACTCTACTGGCTGATTTAAATAAAATTAACACACAATAAAACAACAGATTTTTGTTTCAACGACAAATATACTTTATTTATTTAAACAAAATACATAATTATTTTATTTGTGTTTATCTTTAAATATCTTACAATTTAATGAGTATTTTGATTACAATTAATACTTTTTATACTTTAAATTTATTTTAATTTATCAGAACAAAAAATTTATGAACCAGTAGTTTTGTTTACATTTAAAGTCCTATGCTTCATTTCTTAAAAAGTTAATCCTTTTAATTATAAAATTGTGATATATTATAATAAAAATTATATTATTTANAGGAAATGTAACATAAACTAATGTACAAAAGTAATGTAACATAAACATTAATAACATAAGAAATATATAGCTGCAACCTTTGAAAAACCTTATAAATAATTTATTTAGACATAAATAATGTTGCCTTAAATGAAAAATTTATATTACAATTTGCAATATATACTTGTATAATATACAATATTGGCATAAGATATGTACCGATAAACAAACTAAACCTTGATTTTTATTTATTTAGATATAGGTTATAGACATATTTTTCCAGTATTTTCAATTTTACCCCTCTCCTAAATAAAAATATGACCAAAATGTACATAACAACAATTACTGTACTCTTAAAGAGCTTTCCAACGTCCTATCATTAAAGGTTTTCATTACTTTGATATTTGTACCCCGTACCCCTGTGTACCAAAATCGAGAGATAGTTGTACTAGCTTAGAAACCGTCCCAGGCATGTGAGCAACCATTCCCCAAAGTTTCATGGCAATCGGATGAACGGTTTAGACAGGCATATGAGACAGACAGATAAACATTCATTTTTATATATATGTAATATAGTTCCTAAGAAAATAGCTTAATCACGGACATAGAGAGCCCGGGTTCGATTCCCCGCCGAGGAGAAGATATTTTTATGATACATTTTTATGAAATATTCAATATTAATTAAATTCAGCTATGAAAACTAATAAATGGAAAAAAACTGGGTTAAGTAGTTATGAACTCGTATATGAGAAACTTTGTCAGAGTTGTCTCGGACCGATTTTTACTTTCTCGTGTAAAGAGAAAATTTTGTGATGGCGCAAAAATTCGATTTTGATCGATTTACTCGTTTTGAGGTCCCCTGAGTAAAAAAAGTGGTTTTTAAAAAATTCTCTCTGTGGTCTGTCTGAATGTCTGTGCCGACGCCTCGAGCCAAAATTACTGAGCCAATTTCGACAAAATTTGGCATACATATTCAGAAAAATCATACCTCGAGGCAAAATCGAGAAATTAATTTTACCTCTAAATTTGGGGGCGCTGCCCCCCAAAAACTCTAGTAAAACGTAAAAAAAGATTATTTATCGAAAATTATTCCGACGATTTTGATTAAAAAATTCTATAATGTAGTCCATTTAAATACGAATCTAACAATATAAGCCGTCTCCCCGGGAAAAATCTAGTTAATAAATAGCTAGCTAAGAAATAGCTTAAAACGTGGACAGAGAGAGCCCGGATTCGATTCCCCGCCCAAGAGAAGTTATTTTTATGATACATTTTTATGAAATGTTCAATAATAATTAAATGTACATACAAAAATTAATAAATGAAAAACATTAGGCCCAAGTAATTATCAACTCGTATATGAGAAAATTTGTCTGTTGTCTCTAACCNTCATTATTTATAATATTTGTATTGCTAGCTATAGTTAGTATTCTAAGTAAATCTTATTCCGCTAATCCACCTACCTGGCATACTTTACCTTTCCTAGTATTTGAATTTTCATCCACACACCATTCATTCCTTTGTAACACGTCGTAGAGTTAGCTTCGATCTTTTTTACTACGTATTTATTAGCTTGCTTTCTTGTTTGTTTGTGGGTCCAGTAAAAATCTTGCAATCGATGTTTAACTAACTTCCTTTTTTTTTTTTTTTTAGAAAACCCAAATTTTAAATTTTATATTCATTACAAATTATATTTTATAAAAAAATTAAGTGTTTACATAAATGTACTACGATCTAATTTAAATATTAATAAATTTTCAGGTTTTGAGAATGTCCCCAAAAAAAAAAAGGAAGGAAATATCAACCATGTTTTTAAAAAACTAATTTTTTTTATTTAGCCCTCAAGACACCCATCAAAACATAAACATAATAACTAAACCATAGGGGACTACAAAAAGAAAAAAGAAATATGGACAATTCATTATTTTAATACTTGTAGCCATCTTTCAGAAGAATTTAATACGTTTTCAGCAAATTTTGCTATATGGAAAGTTAGTCCAGAAAAATCCTAAATTTATTTTATTTGTTTTGACATGACCAATATTTATGATCGTCATTTTGACAGGTTTCAAATTTATGATTAAGTTCTTTTTATCTTGCTCTAAGTATAGAAAACTATATGTAAAAATATATTTTCTTTGGGTCTGGTTAGGGTTACAATAAATATACTCCTCCTTTTCTTAAAACAGACAGCTATATTTCGCCCTAACTCAGGGCTTCTTCAGGCTGGTTATACTTTTTATGACATTTTTTTTGGTTTTGAAATATTCACAAAAATAAATTTCAGTTGAAAAAAAAAAAACAACAACTTCGTCANGGAAGTCGAACTGGCCGAGTGATTAGTATGAAGTATTTCAAAATTTTAGGACTAGCCGTTATAGGGTGGATAAGAGAGGAGGGGGTGGGGGGGGGATATTTTTTTGTATAATTCGACTTATAAAACCAGTAATGAAAATTGTATATAATATTATAAATATTTAAACATTTACATATTTCAAGGATGATCACCGGAACCCTAAGCCCGCATCCACGACCCAACATGTTGGGTTCCAGCGGCTCGCCCAATGGTCGTGGATGGGTGCCACTCCCAACATGTTGGGCTGATTTGTTGGGTTGGGTGTTGCCCAACATGTTGGGTTCCAACTCCAACCCAACATCCAACATGTTGGGTTCCAACTCCAACCCAACATCCAACATGTTGGGTTCGAGCGGCTCACCCAACATGTTGGGTCGTGGATGGGTGCCACTCCCAACATGTTGGGCTGATTTGTTGGGTTGGGTGTTGGGCTCGACAGCACTTCCCGACTCCAACCCATCATCCAACATGTTGGGTCGTGGATGGTGAACCGTCGAGCGGCTCGCCTGACACTGCCTCAGTCTGTCTCGTGTTCCATGTCTTAGCCCACACGCGCGGAGGTTTCCTTTATACTTTCTCATATAAAGAGAAAGTATTGTGATAGCGCGAAAATTGGATTTTGAGATTTTGATGGATTTACACGTTTTGAGGTCCGATTTTGACAAAATTTGGCATACACGTTCAGAAAAATCATACCCCGTGGCGAAATCGAGAAATTAATTTTAGCCCTAATTTTGGGGGCGCTCAAAAACTCTGAAAAAACCTGAAAAAAAAATGTATTTCTCGAAAACGGTTCCCACGATTTTGATTAAAAATTCTAAAATGTGGTCCATTTAAAGACGAATCCAACGATACGAGTATAAGCCGTTTTCCCGGGAAAAATCTAGTTCCTGAGAAAATAGCTTAAAACGCAGACGGAGAGAGCCCGGGTTCGATTCCCCGCCCAGGAGAAGTTATTTTTATGATCAATTTTGATGCAATGTACAATAATAATTAATGTACTTACGAAAACTAATAAATGGAAAATATTGGGCTAAATAATTATGGACTCGTATATGAGAAAGTTTGTGTGAGTTGTCTCGGACCGATTTTTTCTTTTGTCTTAAACACAAAACACCACCACATAGAGCTATAGCCGACTCAAAATCCATTGTTCAACTGATGTTGGCCCAAAATGCTCAGTAGTGGATGGTGGACACCCAACATGTTGGGTTGGGCGTCAGGTAGAAGTTGGTCCAACATGTTGGGTCGTCGATGGGGCCTTAATAACTAAAAATAAAATAAATTACTATAAAAACAAAGATACCTGAAAGAGTAATAATTTGTATTTAATTCATTTCATTTTTTTTATACACGAAAAAAATTAAACGGATAAAAAAGATACGAAGGAAATTGTCGCGGTGGCGGGAAAGCTAAACTTAAGCGATTCAAGCGCATGGTTGTTAGAAACACCGACTAATAAATAAATTATCAGCTGAAATCTTGGTGCCCGGTATATCGGTTGACAAGTTTCTTTATGTTCTGTATTTACGTTTACTTTTTGTTTCTGCGGTATGTTTCAGATGTGGTGAGATACGTGTTCACTCGCCCATGTTGATGACCG
The DNA here is from genome assembly GCA_001010745.2 of Gerris buenoi. Classification (NCBI taxonomy): domain Eukaryota; kingdom Metazoa; phylum Arthropoda; class Insecta; order Hemiptera; family Gerridae; genus Gerris; species Gerris buenoi. The sequence goes on from KZ652231.1 coordinate 91,863, forward strand.
TGCTCTCGGAGAGCGGATACTCGCCCGTACTATGTTCTTTGGAAGCGTGTTTTCTCGATAGTTTGACGCCGCTGTGCGATTTCGATCGTTCCCAACTCGATTTCTTGGCCGATTTCAAGCTGCCGATCATCTTCCTGGATTTGGCCAACTTGGTGGCTATAATCTTCTGATCGAGATTGGAGAAGGCCCGCCGCCTCAGAGCGATCTTATTCTTGGTGGCGGGGGTGTTGCTGTGCCGCGAGAACACCCCCTTGACGAACTTGGTTTCGTATTCGCTGATCTCTTTCCAGCGGTACGTGTCGATCTTCGTCAAGTGATCCGAGGAGGAAGTCGAACTGGCCGAGTGATCCTTGTCGTCCTCGTGTTTTCCTTTGTCTCTCTTGGTCGCAGACTCCCGACTCTTTACCGACCCTTCTTCGGATTTCCTTTTCTCTCTCCGCTCTTTTAGAATTTTCATATATTTATCCGACTCGACCGATTTGCTATCGGGTTTTTTGAAAAGTTTCTGCCCCATGGGGACTTTGGATTTGGACCATTTTGCGAATTTAGTATCGCTCGAGTTCTCTTTTTCCACGCATAGTTCGTCGTTTTTACTTTTCGACCCGCCCGACTGTTTAGACACACAGGTAATTATTTCTTTGACCGACGATTCTTTTTTCGACGTTTCGTCCATATTCGTCGACATGGATTTCGACTCGACTACCGTTTCGATTTCTTTGTCGATCATCTCTTTTTCCCTGACGGGTTGGCATTTTATTTCCGGCCCCATATCTTTATCTACCGTGCAAGTTTTCAGCTCCATAAAAAACGAGTCTATGGAAGTAGCTCTGCCGTCATTATTCACCGTCTTCTGGGCTCTTATCAAAGTGGAGAACGTTTCTTTCGACATTCCCACTTCTTTGTCGATCAACTCTATTTTTTTGAAAGCCAGTATTGCGGACTCTTGACTCGAATCGGAACTTTTAATTTCTACCGGTTCTTTGCCGTTTACGAACTCGTTCGACATCGAATCGACTTCTCTGTCTACTAGGTTAGATTTGTCGGCACTCCACAGCACCTCGCAGGACGACCCGACCGCTTTATCCGTCAAGTCGACGCTGTTGTTCTTGGGCGACGTCAGATCGGCAGAAGATTCGTCGGTAAGAGCTTGTGACACATCGACCACACTATTCGGCTCAGAACCGACATCACCTGCTTCACCAGCGAAATCATCTTCCACCAGACTTTTCCCCTCTTCTTTGTTCCCGACTTTTTCCTTATTTTCTAAATTCGATTCGACGTCCATCACGATGACCGTCTCGTTCGAAGAGGAATCCGACCACTCTTTATCGTCGAATTTCATGAAACCGTTCAAGTCGGGATTAGAGGCTTCTTGTCCTTCGACGAATGCGACCAAGTTGTCTTGCTGCCCGTCGGCAAATGGAAATAAGTCAGCTGTGTCTGTCCCGATACCGACATCCACAAGTGATATACGATCCTTGATGTCCTTAGATGCGACATCCAGTTCTTTTTCACCAATATTAAATTCTAAGTTATTCCCTACATCAGTAACGTCGCTGTTCCTCTTGTCTAGACTAGCATGCATATTGCTCAAATTAATGATTTCTTCGTTGTCGACGTCGCTTAAAATGATTTCTTCGTAGTTATCTTCGTTGATAATATTACTCGAGATCATTTCTTCGAGTCCTTTTAATTCGTTTATCAGGTTTTGGTCGAAAAGTAAATACAGGCTAGTTCCCACTTCTTTGTCGATCATTTCGAATTTCGGTGTAGTCGGCTCGGGTATCGCGATATCTCGATTGACGTCCTCGTTCTCGGTAGAAACCGGTACGGTGTTTATAAACGAAGTTTGATGTTGTTGATCGAACGTTTTCAGTGGTTCCGGATTCTCCAAAACGTCCTCGGTCATATTGCAGTTATCTAAAGGTGTCGAATAATAGACAGAAATGTCCTGTGTCGAAGTCTGCACCTCCATGCAATGATTACTCGGCGCTTTATGTTTTGTCAAGTCAGGGTCGTCATCGGCACGTTCTTCTGCCGAATAATTTATTACGTCATTCTTTTCCAAGTTAAAATTACTCTCGTTTTCAGCTTCAAATTGTACATCTTGCTGGAGCTCAGTTTGACCGTTTCTCAGGACGATCGGTCTTTCCATGTCCCCTTTTGCGTTAATTTCTTCTGCGGACACTTTTTCCAACATCTTTCGACTGACCTCGTTTATCTTAGTAAGGCTCGGGGTGGTTGTATTCACCGCTTTCGCTTCGATTCTGTCGTCTTCTATTTGGTTACCTCTCGCGAGAGCGTCGAGTTTACGCTTCTGAGGCAGTAAGGTCTTCTTGAGGTGGCAGGCCGAAGGGTACATGTAACTGGGGCAAGGTTTGCTCACCGAACTGCGGTAGTTTAACACGAGTGGCGCACAACTCTCCGGCTGGTCCTTGCTCGGTACCACCAGAGAATTTAATCCCGTCAAGTCGTTCCGTTTGTGTTTAGACGCGCTCAGTATAATTTTAGAACCGGGTTTTACATTTTTGCCCGCCTCGTTTCTCTCTTCGGGTTCCAATTTAACAGTGGCAAAAACTTCGATTTTTAAAGTGTACTTATTTCCGCAACTGTCGATGCCACATACGTCTTTCGAGTCGCCGCATTCCGGGTGGACTTTCGAGCGTTCGGTCAAAGGGTTGAAGGAAGCGCTCCTGCTCGTAGTCGGAAGTCCAAATTTCGGGGTGTCCGGTTTCTTGAAAAGAGCGTCTCTTTTCTCTAATCTTTCACGTGCGCCGAACCTGTGATTGTTTTCTTTTTTTAAATCGTTGTTTTTTTTCGTTTTCGGCTTGAACTTCAGATTCGAAGGGACCGAGCAAGCCGCGACCGATAATTTCGATTTCTTTATCAACTGCGACGACTTGGCCTCTTGTTCGACGCATATTTTTAAGAATTCTTTTTCCAATTCTTTAAGAGCTTCGTCTACCTCTTGTATGCTGGAGAACGGACAGTCGGGATGATCGAAAAACGAGCTGAATCCGTTCTCTTGGAGTTGTTCCAGAACCAACGTGATGTCTCTGTCTTCTAACTTGTCCGATTGGCGCGAAGGTAAAGTTTGTTCCATAATACCCGGATGTCCCGTTCACGAAGGCATCGTCCGAGAAATTTTAATTGTTTTTTTCCTTTAGTTTTTTCGAACGCGGAATTTTTAAACGATCCGAATACGCGAATAAAACGGAAAATAAAAAAGTGACAAGACAATACTGTCATCAGTCATCGTATAAAAATAGTGACACCGATCAACAGCGGCAAAGAGTCCAGTATGAAACGCAGCTCAGAAAATCGCTGAACTACAGTGTACAGTGCCCCTTCTGATAACACGTTATCTCACTGTCGACCTTTTCCGAGACTTTATATATCGATATATCTTGTCCATTAAACTCTTTTGTACTTCGATTTGGACCTCTACCTGGTCTATATGCAGGAGGGCTGTTTTTCTTCAGTAAATGAGCGAACCACCGCGAAGCGGCCATTGAAAATTCTAGGTTACCAAATTGAATTTTAACACAAAACAAACACATATTTGTTAAAACGTGTAAAATTTCGCAAATCATGCATTGTTTCGATACATCAATGTTATAACGTCATCGTGAAAGTCAATAGCACCAACTTGCGATATCTAATAGGGGCATGGTGGTACCGTACGCTGTAGTTCTCCCAAAATATTTAATACACTAACTAACTATTTAATTTTTTACAGTTATAATGTTGATATTGAATGCTCCAAGCAGGGACAATTACAAATAAATTTAAAGAAATCCATATCAAGTTTATTTGAAAAACGTGAAGCACTAAGGACAAGTTTTTTTTTTTTTTTTTTTTTTTTTTTTTTTTATAATACTCTAAGATAATAGTGTTATACAATATGGTGTTATTATAATATATTATGGTGATGGATAAGTTAAATATAAACACCAATTTTTTTCTTGTTGCCCTTTTTACAAGTTAACAACTTTCGACTTGGCAATATTTTGGTGAAGACGATAATTCATACAAAAAATTAATAATATGTAAAATAAATGCTCACGGCTCAGGTATACTTAGGTAAAATAATGGAACAAGGGTTTTTCTGGGGGTGGGGAATTCACTCGGAGCAGATAAATATCTTGGAATTGAATGCACACACAAAACTAAATGAAAAAACTTCATATCTAATTGTTTAAACAATTAAAAAATAATCTGCCGATTAGTTCGGCATAGATTCTATTCCTATTTCGTAACCAATAGTAAGTTATTCTTTTACAGCATATTTTTGTCAAATTTATTTAATTCCCCCCCGTTTTTTTTTTTTAATCTTTAAGAACACAGAGGATATCAGCTATTTTTTATTAACCATCCAAATTTTATAAAAAATAAGATGGGTACTTTTGAAGATATATGTGTAAAAAAAAGTATGTTTGTGCGCATGTGGAAGAAGAAAAAAATTGCGCAGAAGGTTGAAACTTATATGGGATCAACAATGGGCTAATTGTGACCCACCATCTAAAGTTTATTAATATCAAACCAGTAGTTTTTAAGAAATGTCGGTTCCGAAAAATTGAGCGACAGACCGACCGACAGACAGATACGAATCCAAAATATGTTGCCTGACCACTCAAATCCATTTTATTCTTAAATTTTGGAAATCGGAGACAGGAGACATAATATGTTTTCACGTTACATTCAGTAGGCTCGGTAGCATTGCAAGGTATATAATGAAACTCGTAAAAATCTCCTTCTGCTATTGTAAACAATAGCATATCAGGTGATAACACGTACTATCGATATATTAGGCGATGTATTTGTGATGTATCGATCGACAGGAGAAAAGATGTTCAAAAAGTCATCAGTCTAGTTTTAGCAGTAGAGTCAGAGCTCTGAAGATTGAATGTAAAGAGAGTCAGAGCTCTGAAGATTGAATGTAAAGAGAGTCAGAGCTCTGAAGATTGAATGTAAAGAGAGTCAGAGCTCTGAAGATTGAATGTAAAGAGAGTCAGAGCTCTGAAGATTGAATGTAAAGAGAGTCAGAGCTCTGAAGATTGAATGTAAAGAGAGTCAGAGCTCTGAAGATTGAATGTAAAGAGAGTCAGAGCTCTGAAGATTGAATGTAAAGAGAGTCAGAGCTCTGAAGATTGAATGTAAAGAGAGTCAGAGCTCTGAAGATTGAATGTAAAGAGAGTCAGAGCTCTGAAGATTGAATGTAAAGAGAGTCAGAGCTCTGAAGATTGAATGTAAAGAGAGTCAGAGCTCTGAAGATTGAATGTAAAGAGAGTCAGAGCTCTGAAGATTGAATGTAAAGAGAGTCAGAGCTCTGAAGATTGAATGTAAAGAGAGTCAGAGCTCTGAAGATTGAATGTAAAGAGAGTCAGAGCTCTGAAGATTGAATGTAAAGAGAGTCAGAGCTCTGAAGATTGAATGTAAAGAGAGTCAGAGCTCTGAAGATTGAATGTAAAGAGAGTCAGAGCTCTGAAGATTG
>KZ652231.1:162031-173221 GCA_001010745.2 Gerris buenoi
TGACGCCATTTTGTTTTTTTATTATTATTATTTTGGTTTCTGTATTCTTCACCTTAGTTGTTTCTATGTGCAATATTTGGAGAAGAATGAATGACGGGAAGTGGTTCAAAATTGGGGTAATAGTTGTGCGATGAAACTTACAAAGCAAAGTAATATAAGACCAGTAAAAAGAAAAGATTTTTCTTTTAAATAATATAAGAACAAAACACAAGCAAACAATACTTTTAACAAAATATAATGAATAAATGAAATAAAAATAATATTTATAGGTTAGAAAAAATCTGCTTACACGTGGAATTATTTATTTGAATTTAATTTTGCGTATCATTCAGTGAGAGAATTCCATATCGGACGAGACACAAATATTCAATCCTGCGATGCAAGCCGAGACAAAGCCCTTGAGCCCAGAATAAGAGAATAATACTCTCCGTTAAACCCGCAAGACTCCCGTGCAGTGCGAGCTAAGCAAACCGTACAACATTGGGTTTTACAAGTCTGACACATTGCCGTTTAAAAATCCTGGTTTGTAGAATAAGTTGCAAAAATCCAGGTTTAAAAAGGATGAACCTGGATGTATATAGAGGATGTACCCGGATGTTTTGTGGGTTAGCCAGACTCTTACTACTTTACTGTGGGCTCTAGGACTCTAGGTGTTTTATTACCTTAAGTCGGGTTTACACGGGTAGAGTAAACAGGAGAGTAGAGTAGCGAGTAGAGTAACTCTACCCGTAGGAACCTGAAAAAACGCTCAGTAGAGTAGAGTGGCGAGTACAGTAGTTATTAAAACTGGTAGAGTGGGAAGTAGAGTGCACTCTACTCGCTACTCTACTCCTGTTAACTCTACCCGTGTAAACCCGGCTTTAGTCTCTGAAGGAGGTGTTTATTTCTATTTGGGAAATATAGGGTTACTATGGAGACGGCAAGCGCCTTAATGAACGGTTTAAATCGAATGGGTCACTTATATGATTTCCTAACATGATGCACTATTTAAGTGAATAGTAGTTCTTTCACGTCTACCAATCTAGGATACTTTTTCACCTTTTGGTTAAAAATTAATGAAAAATAAAAATTGGTCCTAGCTGAATCGTATTTGCGTTATGTTAAAAACTTTAAAATCCGTCCATTGATAACGACCAATCAATAGAACGGGGAGGAAGAACCACTTTTTGGAAGCTGCAATTATGCCAATTATTTAGGCCTTGTTCACTAACCCCCTATAGAGTTCGATCGCTTAACACACCAATTTACCGCTCGAGCGAATACGGGGTGATCAATAGTGAACCATGAAAATATAAAAGCTCGAGGTTGATTCATAGATGACCGTCAAGAACTAATGGTGACTACCCCCAATGATTACTATAGTGGTCAAAGCTTGTTTGAATAAGATTTTTATTTTAATTTTATTTTTTTATTTTTTTTTATTTTTCACTTGAGTATTTTTTCTGATTCAGTTTTATTCGCTAAGAGCAAGTTCGCTATTATTAAGTTCTATATTATTAAATTAAGGATGAATACGTTTACTATGAGTAAGTCAAACTAAATCTTGATAGAAACTTATCGATAGCATTTTATCATAAATATTCTATAAAATATTTTCATTAATACGTGCGTCACATATATTGAGTGTAATAATGATTTAATTAATTACATATTGAGAATTTTATAAACTTTTACATTAAAAAAATTTTAAAACCATTCTTAGAACTTCATTGTTATAATATAACAGTATACATTATGTACTTATTTCAAAATAAATGAATTTTTAAATGCTATATGTTAAGTGTGAAAAATAAAACAAAATTTGTAAAGATTTTTTATTTGGTGTCATGAAACGTTTCGACCCTATTAATGAAAAGGACATTTTCTGTCAATATAATTTAATTAATTCACAATACTAAACTCGTACTTGTATAAATCCGAGTTCCTTCTCAATGATATTTCAAACAAATGACCCCCTATCATACAGATAAAATTTCAAAAAATATTTAAGAGATGAGTGTCTCAATCTTTATTATTTTAAAATATTTCTTATTCAATCAATGTTAAATTTAATACAATTATATTTCAGTTGAGAGTAATTTTAATTCATGGTATTAGTCCAAACAATAGTATTAATATTTTTAAATAACTTAGATTTATAAACGGCAAGCCTCGGGAGCTTACCGTGTGTTGGACAACACTCGGTGGGTAATAAACCTAAGGAAATGTTAAAAAGTAAACAAAACTAATCTAAGTGTCGGTGCGGGCACGGTGCGGTATAGGTGCGGAGAGGTGTGGACCATGTCTAACATTCCCTTAGGTTTATTTCTCACCGATTGTTGTCCAACACTGCCGTCATACGGTGCGGGCACGGTGCGGACAGGTGTGGCCCGGCCTTAAGTCGGTTCCATAATAGAAACCATGGTCCCTAAATCCCAAAGTGAAGCCAAGGTAGATAATTATCGCGACGGGATTATAGCACTTTACTCCCGAAGTATATACAATATTTTTTTATCTCTAGTAGGGGAAAAAACACATCTGTATATGAGAGGTAAAGGGCACTATGTGCCAAATTGTACATTTTTCAGGAGAGCTATTTTATTGATTTTTCAATGATGCATGGCGTATATGTATGTAAGGCTATACTGATAAGACAAGTAGCTCTCTCACTCTACTAAGTGGACTATACCCAGGGCACTATCTGGACATAGTGCTTACTTATTCTTAATTCTCTTAAGGTGAACAGCTACATGTCCAAATAGTGCTCTTTACCTCCCCAGCATGTTGGTTCATAGTGCTTTTTTCAACTGGCTAAATCCGTGAGTTTTAGTTTTAGGACATAGTGCCTTGTACCTCTAAAAAAGGGGGAAAAGATAAATAGGAAACTGTTAAAACCTCAAATTCGTAAAAAATGGAGATAGTGCCCTTTACCTCCCATACACAGACATATTCATCCATGGCGCAGTTTTAATTTATTATGTTAATAATATGATCTTATCTAGTAGATGAGTAAAGTGGTCAGATAACCCCCGTCCTGTAATGACCTAATAAGCTGTTGACCGGGACTAAAACCCAAAAGAAGAAGAAAAAATAAATAAATAAAAAAATAACAATAATAATTGTTAGTACTGTTAATAGCAGATATAAGAGATTCAAATAAAAAAAAAAACAAAAAGGTTATTTAGATGCAGGTTTAAACAACGATAAGCGCAAATTGCAAATAAAGTCGAAAAAAGCAATGTCGCCGACCTGATAAAAATTCACTACATTAGCCATTCATTCTCTACTATTTATAAAATAATTAAGTTGGCAATCCTTCTTTCTCTACCTGGTTTTACTTTTCTCCCTACTTTTTGAGTTCAGGAAAGAAAAGACTTACTTTAGTCTCTCTACTCTAAACTAATCCAAAAATCAAAACTTCGTCTCCCTACTGGAGATAAAATCATTTATTTTAATAATAAGTAAGGTGATAATTTTTAATAATCAAAACTTATTTTATAAAAAATTGCTATTTATAACATGACAATACGACGTGATGGTGAGTGATGATTTGATTGAAGATCCTGGTGAATAGAAGTAATTTGATTGATTCAATAAGAGAAATAATAAAAGCATCAACTAGTTGTATGTACGTGAGGTGTGTACGTGGAGTGAGACAGGTACGATCAAGTCAACGTACTCTCGCAGGAGGTAGATTTGTTTCCATTCCATTGTTCTCATTACTCTGTCATTACATTGTTATTTCTGTTCATTGTCTTATCATAGATTCGTCTCCACTTCATTATTTTCTTAAACAGCAATCAACATAGTTGGAAGCCTTAGACGTGATCTTGATCTATTTTTCTCTACTTCTCAGATCTGCGACGTCGCAATGAGTCTACAAGGTCCGCACTACGCATCCCGTCTACTTCAATTTATAGATTAACAACTTATTGAAAAAAATAAAAACAAAATGATTTTACTACGTTTTTATTAGCTTGCTATCTTGTTTGTTTGTTTGTCCAGTATAAATCTTGCAATCGATTTTTAACTAACTTCCGGAGTGTACATTTGAGACTTTTAAAATAGCTCAGAACACGATGACAATACATTATTTTAATACTTTTTTAGCCACCTTTCAGCAGAATTTAATTTGTTTTCAGCAAATTCTGCGATATGGAAAGTTAGGTCCGAAAAAATCCGCAAGTTATTTTATTTGTGTTGACATGTCCCATGTGTACGACCTTTATTTTGAGAGGTTTCAAATTTATGATTTATGACAGAAAATTTAAAAACGTAGTAGGTATATAAAAAGTTATTTTTATTGTGCAATTATTTTATTTATCATATTTATCGAGAAAACAAAAGAGCAAATTGATATAATAGAATAATTCAGCCAATATGTTCTTTCTTTCTACCAGAATAATAATCAGGGGGGTGGCATTCGTTGAAAAATCCCGTGTCCCATCATGACGTCACAAAACTTGGAAAGTAGTTTGTGCAACGGGTCATAGAATGCGCTGCTCTCAATAATTTCAAGAAAAAGGGGGGCAAAAGAAAAATGACAGCGGTTTATTTTGGTCTTAGATAATTAAAAGGATTGTTGACGGTTTTTATTTTACTAAATTTTTCAGTACTTAAAGAGTTATGTAAATCATTTTCGAAGCCTTATAATTTGTTGTTTTCTTTAAATTCACCGACATCAATTTCCTTTTACTATGGTCAAAAGATTCAGAAAATGCTGTGTTCCAGGCTGCTCTAACATCAATAATAAAATAATAAAATAAAAAGGTTGTGACAAAAAAGTATATTAGGTTTGTTCTTTATGTTCTCATTTCATAAATACTATGCTTAGTTTATTACAAGTTGTTACTTTAAATTACTTTATATGAACATTTTGTTACTAAATAAATTGTTTAAAAAAAAAAAAATGTGATAAAAAACAAATTAAAGCGACACTTGTAATAACTAAGCATAGTAAGCATAGTATTTATAAAATGAGAATTTTCGGGGATGACTACTAGCGACACCTAGTAGAGGCATAGAGGAACTAAATGCGCTATTTTCATCCCCACTCCTTTTTTAGATGATGCAACGAAAAACAGATAGCGCTGATGTCACTTTTCATGAAGGGACAAGAAATCGCGCCAAATGTCAACTCTATTTTAAGTCTATTCTCTATGATAATAATGGCAATAATGTTCTTATTGCCTGGCAATATTTTTGTGCCGGGCAATATTTTTGTGCCTGATAATATTTTTGTGCCTGGCAAGACTTCTGTATAGTGCAATGCCGGCAATGCATATATATTGTCAGGCCATACGAACATCTGGCGGAAATATTTCTGAATTTTTTTTGAGCAATGTATCCCGGTCATTACTGCCGTAAGATGATGCTCGTTTACAAAACCTTAAAATAATTAATTATTATAATAATGTGGAAATCAGTAAGATAATTTTGACAATTGGATTTATCGAGCCCTACTAAAGCCACTACCCTGTCAAAGCCACATCAATCTTCTTTATACAGGAAATCTTTTATATAATCGAGAAGTGTCCCGACAACAGCGACGGCGACTAACCTCTAAATTATTTATAACGTTAAAGATTGATGTACTATTAGCTGGATTTGAACCAGTCACCTCCAGCACATGCGGCAGTAAAGCTACCACTGAGCCATCCCACTTTATAGAAACACCCAGCATAAAACTTACTATTTAAACAGTAAATATCTATCTAAATACTTTAAATATAACTAATTATCTCTCAGCTCTTTTTTTCAACCATATTTATTCTGCCCGTTGCCACGGGCTTAACGGCTAGTTAACTATAAGGTATATCAAACCTTTAAGCAACGTTTAAATGGTGATAGTTCTCCCACGATAATAATACTATCATGTCAGTCAACGTCATAAAACTATCGCGGCGGTGTGCAGTGTGCAGTCTACACGGTGAGAATTAACACACGTCAAAACTTGTTGTCTTTCACTCAAAGTTATATCTAAAACCTGCCTTAGATACAGTAATATTGCATTAAATATATTATAATGTTAAATTATATTCCTTTATATAATCGAGTAGTGTCCCGATGACGGCGATGACTCACCTCTAAATTAATTATAACGTTAAAAATTGATGAGCTGGGATCGAACCAGTGACTTTCTGCACTTCAGCCGAAAACGCTACCACTACGACATTCCTGTGTAATGAATGTCCATGCACAAAACTTATTATAACTAGCTCTTTTTTTTAAACCATATTTATTCTGCCCGTTGCCACGGGCTTAACGGCTAGTACAATATAAAGCAAAAGGAATATTCATATTGTCGACAAAAACAAATCTGATATCAAATGTGAAGCAAGCCTTTATATTTGCTGCCTTTTATAACTGTTATCAGGTGATATGAAAGTATAAACAAACAATAACCAATCAGTATCTAGTATGTAGCGTGGTAGCTCCTAAATCTGCCGTGTGAGTACTCTGACTGCTGTGAAAAACTTGCTTTTTCGCCCTACTTTTTACTCTTTCTCTCTACTTTTTAGGGTTTCGTTGGTAAAACCAAAAAGAAAAAACCCTTATAGTTTCGTTCCTGTGTCTGTCTATCACTCTGTACGGTTCCAATAACTTTTGAAGCAAAAAAGGTAAAAGCGTGAAACTTACCAGTATTAAAGATCGTTTTGACGCGGACACAGGAAAAATATAGAGAACTCAAAATAATCAGCTGAAAATTCAAAATGGCGGATAATTCACATCGCGAGAAACAAATATTTTTTTAACATTTTGAGTGGGGTATCAAATGAAAGGTATTGAAGAGTAGATTACAAATATACCGCTTAGGGTTAGCGTTTAATTTTCGGCGCTATTTTGTCAAAAAACATCGACATTTTTCGTGCCCCCCCCCCCAAAAAAAAATCGTACTTCCGCTGTCACTAAAAATATAGAAATATATGCAAAATGTGTGGTCTGCTGGGCCAATGAAAAAATAAGATTAGCAACACGATCTGATATACTGGAAATCCAAGATGGCGGCTAATTCATGTCACTCGAAAAATTTTTTTTTTAAATTTTGAGTGAGGTATCAAAAGAAAGGTATCGAAGAGTAGATAACAAAAATATATAACACTTGTCGGTAATATTTCATTTTATCAAAAAAATTAATATCCCCCACCCCCTTACTAATTTTTGTTCACAACACCAACGAAACCCCTTTTAGGTGAGACTTCACGCCTTACCAAGTTATTGAGTTCAGAGAAGAAAAGACCTGCTTTTAATCTAATCCCAAATCATAACTTTTTCTTCCTACTGGAGATAAAATAAATTATACTTCTAATAGCTACAATCTGTTACACATCGAATTCAACCTNACCTGCTTTTAATCTAATCCCAAATCATAACTTTTTCTTCCTACTGGAGATAAAATAAATTATACTTCTAATAGCTACAATCTGTTACACATCGAATTCAACCTGTTGTAAGTCATATAATTAAAAATAAAAATAAATCTTTTTCAGAACGGAATCTTTTTCTTTTTCTAGAAAAAGGTTGATTGTCAAACGCTTAAATTTAACTATTCAAGAGCAATAAATTTGAAGCGTAAAATCTTCATTTAACAAATATAAATTTTTTAATGAAGTAAAAGTTTTTGATAATAAAGTAAAAGTTTAATGAAATAAAAGTTTTTAATGAAGTCATGAGAATACAACAGCAGGTTAAATTTTACAAAGAAATTAGTTACACAGAATATTTCTCGAAATCGGTTCCGACGATTTTGATTAAAAAATTCTAAAATGTAGTCAATTTGAATACGAATCTAATGATATAAGCCGTTTTCCCGGGAAAAATCTAGTTCCTAAGATAATAGCTTAAAACGCGGATGGAGAGAGTCGGGTTCGATTTCCCACCCATATATATTTATATATNTATAGAATAAAACTAATATAGTATGTATATAAATAAATAAGGTTTAATGTTTTTGTAAATGTATTGAAAAGTCGATTTCAGAGTTGTCAGTGCTATTATCCCTTACGAAAATAAATGAGATTTAAAAGCATAGATGCTTCTAAAGTATTCTTAGTAATTTAAGATAGTATTATGTGTAATCTTTGAAAAATAATAAAATAATACTATTCCTTTTAATCATTTGAAAACTAGAAGCATTTGACTAAGGGATTTTATTACTGTTTGGGTCGTAATGCTAATGTATTTTTAACTGAGTTTATTATCTGGCTCTTATCTCAAATTTTCTTTGGGCATGTTTTACTATGTTAACTATGTTCTGTTTTGTACTAATGTATTTTACAAAGGTTCTGGCTTAACAAACTCTCTTTTTATACATAATATACTATTGTGCTGGTGATATCTAAGGCTAGAGATATTTTAAAATAGAGCCACTGGCACTAACGATTTATTGCTTCCGAGCTTACCGAAGGTAACGGAAGCTATGTGATCGTTCTGAAGAACGAAAAATTTGTAAGTCTCCGATTTCAAACATTCCAAGAAATCCGTTTTTCAGACATCAGAGATAATTTTTGGTTCCGTGTCTGTCTGCCGGTCTGTCGTTCAGTTTTTGCGAACTAACATATCTTAGAAACTACTCTTTCAATTTTAATTAAATTTGGGTGTTAGGTCATAATTAGCCCATTGTTGTTCCCATATTAGTTTTAAACTTCCACATGCGCACAAACATACGTTTATTTACACCTATATCTTCAAAAGTACTTTTCTGGATTGAATGAAACTTTTATAGTTTATAGAAAGTAACCCGCATATAGCCCCAGATTAATTTGAACCGTCTGCGCTCTTTAACTTTTTTCTAAATGATTAGAAATACTTTAATTCGTGTAAAAAATCGAAACAATTTTGACTGATTAAAAAAAACAACGGGGGAAACAGTTATACCAATTAGACAATAATGGCTTGTAAAAACATAAAATCAATAAAGTACGTGGACAATAAGTACGTTTGGAAGCTATGTGCCGCACCAATTGGCAGTCTATATTTATTTTTATTCAGTTCTCCGATACAATAAATGACCGATAGAAACACTAGTCCAAAAATGTTATTCCTACAATGTATTTCTGTTAATAACATTTTTAAATTCTAATTCTAATAGTAATTTGATAAGATGGGAAGCAAAATAAAATTTTAAAAGCTCATTTGCATTTTTTTTTAATTAATTAAAATACATTCAATCAACAGGGGAAACAGGATGGATTACCAAAAATAGATGGTGACTAGTTTATAGAGCGGTCGTTCTTTCCCTGACTCGATTCTTTAGTGAACCATAAAATGAACGGTAAAATTGACAAGGTAAGTTTAGTGATTCGTTCAATGGGATAACCGAATTCGCTCATGACTTATTCAAATCTTTAGAGAACACATGTGCATCTATACTGTTAAAGTTCAGTTGTGATAAATATTTTGTGTATTGCATTTATGTTATGCGGACCGGTTTGCTACCCGTTCCGATTACATCGTACTGCAAGGTGTACGAATCGTCACTGTATATAGTATATATTTTATATTTATAAGCTATTATATTAAAGAGTTTTAGGATATCAAATAGCCCATGTCTTTATTTTCTCATGTATAGAATGCAAAATACTTCACATCATCAAAACAAACATAAAATTATATAAACAATTAGACAGTGTTACCTCATACATAGTACTTTGTAGGAAAATTAATTGAAAACTCACAAATCTTTCTATATAACTTACATCCTGCATTTTAAGTACATTCTGCTCTATAACGGAATATACCATTTTCAAATTTTTGGTAGTTTTATTAACATTTTCTTTATCTATATGATCCTTATTTTATTCAGTAATAAGACAATATTAATATTTTATATTAATATTAATATCACCTTATTTCATAAATATATAGTTACTTGATTTTTTTATGGATGAAAAATATTGTTTGATCCATAAGCAAAAAAAAGGTAGAGGTGAGATAACGAGATTGATGGTGAAGTAGCTCGGAGGCCCTCAGGGGGAAGCGGGGACGCGGCGCCCAAAAGAAAATAAGGAAATTGTTGCTGCAAAGGAGGGAAAAGCGAAATATAAAAAGAAAAACTTCGTCGAGACAAGGAAAAGGAAAAGTCAAAACAAGGACGAATCAGCTTGAAAACACGTAACCAGGGTCCAACTGCTTTCCCTCGCTTTTCTATTACTTCGAACCTTCAGGTTTTATCAATATAGAACACGGGAAAAATCAGACTAAAAAAGCATATAAAAACCTAACAAAAATATAAAAGCAGAACAAAAACCTTTTTTTTAAGGATATACAAATTGATAACAGGTTACAAGGAGGCAATAAATAAGATGTAACCTTGTCATACAAAATAGTTCAAACGAAAATTTATCTTTTACTTGTCATTCCAGTATATCAGAGAAGTATTTTTCGTATCAAAAACTTATTTTTTTAACATTTTTGTAAAAAACATGTTTAGCAATGATTTGCAATATTAATATGTACAGACACACACAACAAAAACATGTTTAGCAATGATTTGCAATATTAATATGTACAGAGACACACAACAAAAACATGTTTAGCAACGATTTGCAATATTAATATGTACAGAGACACACAACAAAAACATGTTTAGCAACGATTTGCAATATTAATATGTACAGAGACACACAACAAAAACATGTTTAGCAACGATTTGCAATATTAATATGTACAGACACACACAACAAAAACATGTTTAGCAATGATTTGCAATATTAATATGTACAGAGACACACAACAAAAACATGTTCAGCAATGATTTTCAATGTCATATAATAAATACTTTTCTTCACTTCTGAGGCCACTAAAGTGGCCTATTCTGCTGCTTCGTAGCAGCATGAAGCAGCAGGCGTGGTCAGTACTTGAACAAATGAGCGTTTTGAACTAACTGATTTATTATCATTATTTTTTTTAAAAAAATATATATTTTTTTAATTATATGGATTTTAGCGGTATTTTGACAAATGTAAACAAACTTTGACGTTGAAAAAATCTATCACACTAATTAAATAGTTATGTTTGCTTATAACTTTTAAACTAATTAATGGAATTTTATCGGATTTTGTTTATATTTTTAACTTTTCCAACGACATAATATGTTTCAAAATAGTTATTTACGCAACAAGGGAGAGAAGTATGTTTTCCGGCTCGAGGTAAAGTTTTCTCCTGAGGCAACGCCGAAGGAGAAAACTTCATTAGCTCCCGAGGCCGTAA
>KZ652231.1:182051-193393 GCA_001010745.2 Gerris buenoi
TTTAATAAAGCAAATTTTGCAAAAAAAATACCCCCGCCCCCCTACTGACTAAAGAGCTGTGTTTGTAAAAAGTTTTGTTAGAGTCCCGAATGAGGGATGAAATATCAGAAATGAAGACGTATTTCATTTAAAATTTAATGTCTGAAGGCACAAAAAAATACAAAAAAAAAAAAAAAATACCTTTAATAAATAAAAACCTTTGACTTCATAGGTTTAGTTAAGTTGATAATAATAAATTGTAAAGGGTTAAAGGAAAAATATTCGGATGATCATTATTACTCATGGTCTCACCACGACATAATTAAATGTTAAACGTCAATTTTAAGTTAAAACTACATACCGAAGTTAAGACTTAAACGGGTGAAAAGTAAGTACCTACAAGAAAACCACAAGAAAATTTTACTAAGCTCGAATTGGGGGGGGGGGGCGCATTTATAGGTTATATTAATGGTGTCAAGTATGTAAGTAATAAAAGAAATAGCTGCGAAGGAATCCCACCAATAACAATGATCGTACGATTTGAATAATTTGCATCAACTATGTTGAGTATAGTTATGTACATTCTTTTAGTTGTAAATATGAATAGACAATTTTCCGAGGTATTTTCCGGAAAATATAAATTCTTTGTTTGGAATTTAGTCGTGTCTTGACATTAGGGCTGTGAATAATCGCTATTTTTCTCTAGAATGCAAGAAAAAAAACCATTCTGGGTAACAGCTACAAGCTTTTTTGCATTCGTGCATTGTGCATTTCCTTTTTAATCACACGCTGTTAGCGTTAAAGTGAAATATATATATATTAATTAATATTTTTGGTCTTAAGAAAAAAATAAAGCGCCCTCTTTTGCGATATTTCGACCCCTCCTTGGGTCATTTTCAAGCTGACTGACTAGAAGATTACCCTACATAGAATATTTTTTACGTCAAATTGAAAACATTTTATCAACCTTAATGAATCGTCTGATTCTCGACAAACTTTCTGAAATTAGACATTTATTTCATTTAGAGATAGTGTGTACAAATGTCTTTCTTAAATACAGGGTGTTTGGTCGAAGATGTAACAAACGAAGAGAACAGATTCTACCCATAATTTGCAACAAAAAACACTATATTATACACCATGGGACAATTCTCAATAGTTTCGCCACAATACTATTTTTTTGGTTATTTTCCAAGGTTCGTCCATTTTACTTCAAAAAAATCGATTGCTGCACCAAAAATATCGATGATAGAGCTGAAATAAAGGTACCGTTAGAAAGAGGAGAAAATTTAAGTTTAAAAAATGCCTATTTCAAATGACTTAAAGGGGCAAAACATATCAATAAATTTCATTTTATTGTTAATTTTACTAAACAAATTTTCAAAAAAAAATATTTGTCACTCAATAGTGAAACTATTGAGAATTG
Organism: Gerris buenoi; assembly: GCA_001010745.2. Lineage (NCBI taxonomy): Eukaryota > Metazoa > Arthropoda > Insecta > Hemiptera > Gerridae > Gerris > Gerris buenoi. The sequence continues at coordinate 183,457 of KZ652231.1, forward strand.
ACCCATGGTATATATAGTGTTTTTTGTTGCAAATGATGAATAGAATCTGCCCTCTTCGTTTGTTACATCTTCGACCCCAATACCCTGTATTTCTATCATCATTCTTACTTAATACTTCTTCCACTGTCCACTACACACGTTCTTTTGTCACACTGTCTGACAACGAACTCGTCCTGGGCATTAGTAAAATGAACATGTGCACCAAATTGCAATTAAATCGGTCAACTTTTACTTAAGTTACCGTCATAATATGTCGATTTTGTGACGGTGGTTTTTTTTTTTTTAATTCACACCCGAGTTTCAGACGCTGCCATTTAAGAAACTGCGCTGCCCTGTCCTATGTCGCCTGCGTATTAATGAGCGCCTGGTCTAAAACTACAATTTATATAGAATATCGTAGAAACCTTGATTATTCTTAAACTAGCCGGATCGGTGCGCTTTGCGCTCCTTATCTGTCTGGAAGTTGGCGCTGTGTGTAAATAATAATTAAAACAATATAATTAATATATTGTTACATAATTTCGTATTTTAGTAAAAGTAGGTTATATTAATTTTATTTATGCATTTTCAATTATTCTATTTTTCACTACCTTCAATTTTCAATTTTAGTTACAATGAGTCTATGTACCAAATTTAAGATCTTTATATCCACTAGAGGCTAAGATAATAGTATCTGATCAAACCCAAGATGGCGGCCATATTTTGAAGTGAAAGTACCTTTAATTTTCATAGGTCTATGTACTAAATTCCAGATCTCTAGGTCCACTGGAAACTGATATAATAGAGTATTATTAAACCTAAGATGGCAGTTAGAATTTAATATGGCTGTCATATGTTGAAGAAAAATTGTCTTTTATTTTCTTCTTTAGGCACCACAGGTCTATGTACCAAAAACCAGATCTCTAGGTCCACTGAAAGCTGAGATAATAAAGAGTTAAAATCCAAGATGGCGGTTATAATTCAATGTGGCGGCCATATGTTGAAGTGATAGTACGTATAATTTTCTTTTATAGCTACCATTTAGATGTCTAGGTCCACTTGAAGCTAAGATAATAGAATGTGAATAAATTTAAGATGGTGGCCATATATCGAAATCAAAATGACCGCAACTTTCTATTTTTGGTCCACTTTATCTATGAATCGAATTTCAAAACTCTATGTCATTGCGGGAAGTAGGAGAATTAGTGAAAAATAAATCCAAGATGGCGGCCATAACTCAATATAGCAGCCATGTATCGAAATCAAAATGGCCGCACTTTTCTACTTATGGTACACTCTATCTATGTACCAAATTTCAAATCTATGTCAATGGGAAGTAGGAGAATTAGTGATGAGGCAGTCAGTCAGTCAGTCAATCACTTTCCCTCTTAATTTTTATATATTTATATAGATTAGTAATAATTTGAAGTGTAGTGTTGCGTTTTGGCTTTATTTCACGTCATTAAGTGTGTTGCATTCCCAGGGTGGATTCTGTAACTTTTTCTGATTGATTAGGCCGAACTTATTTTTCGTTTAATTGCATTTTATTTATTAGTTTAGTTTACAGATTTAGGATTCTTGGAGTCAAGTGCTAATTACTTAAACTAATTAGGAAGCCATCAGTCAGGACCGAGAAGAGTCTTGCACTATTAAAACTGACTTATAATATAATTAGTTTGTATCGGATTGGAGATTCTACTTTTAATGAGAAAATGCAATTACTGTTTTAATGAGTCAATGTAATTACTTTCGGCTACGACACGACCTAACTATACCCTTATATTTTATATCTTGAGTGTACCTTCAGACTGGAGTGGGGATATCGAAAGAAAATAAAGATATTAATCCTGAGGTTGTGGGTCTATCAGGATAGAAATTATTTTCTAATTGCTCCTCTATATCATTTTTATTATAGTTTCAAATTTTGTTCTATCATACTAAAAGTATATGTTATATGTTGATTGTAATGTCATTGTTGTAGATGCTAGAGAATGACCATATAGGGTCGAAATATAGCAAAAATGAGATAGAGGAGTAACCAGAAAATAAGTTTCATCCCGATAGACCCACAACCTCGGGATTATAGACATTTTTAGGGATCATCTTCATCTACAAATCTGAAAATAAAGATATTTTCGATACATCGACATCGAGTGGATCAACATTGATGTTAACCAAAACATCGAAATAAAATACCTATATCTCCGATATATCAAAATATTTACATTAAGATCGACTTTTCTCTTCTGAGAGGATTTTTTTATGATCCAAAGTCATATTTTCGATTATTCGACATTTCTTCAAGAAAATATCGATTTTGTCGATGTATTGAAAGATCAACATCGATATAAAATATCGATATTTCTTGTCCGGATATATCAATATTTCCCATATTTCTAAATCGATGTCCCACCCCTACTCTAGACCCCATTATCACATTATTCTCTGATAACTCCTCGCGCAGCAACATAAAATGTCGCCGCTGCACGCTGCACTCGCTTACCTGCACAGTGGTCACTTCTCATCTGGATTATACTGCAAGCAGTGCTGAGTTTGAACATTGTCTCATCTTCCACATAAAGCATAATATTTTTTAAGTCCTAATGTCAATTAAAAAAAGGAGATAGAGTGACAAAATAAAATAAATGGATCTCTAAAGAAAGATTTTTTTTTTGACTTTCGAAGAAAATAAAAAAAAAAAAAAACTTTATAGTTTCGTTCCTGTGTCTGTCTGTCTGTCACTCTGTACGGTTCCAATAACATTTGAAGTAAAAGAGATAAAAACATGAAACTCAGCAGTAAAAGATCATTTTGACGCGCATACAGGAAAAACACAGCGAACTTAAAATCACCAGCTGTTAGATTACCCGCGTATTTCTACTCTTTTGAAAAAAAAAAATGAAATTTTGAGTGGGACGTACAAATAAAATAATTTTTTGTATCCCGAATTAAATCTATAATTAAATTTATAATTAACATCTTAAATTTCTAACTAAAACAATTAATAATTAAATTTTAAATTGATAATAATTAAATATGATTATTAATAAAATAATTATAAAAAATAAATAAAAAGCTGTTCTAATTTAAAATCATGCTAAGAAAATATTTTATATAAATTAATCCAAGCGAATTTAAGACAATTTCCACAAAAGACAATTTAAAAATATTAATCCTTTCTGTATCTACCACATACACATAAGCAAAATAAAAAAAAATAAAAGAAAAGAATTCAACAAAAAGCAAGCATAAATAATAATAAATTAGTACTAATTAATTATAAATAAAAAATAACTAGAATAAATATCTGAGATAAATTATTTTTTAAAAAATATCTGATCAAGTTTTAGACAATTTCTTTTTTCAGGTATTGTAAGCTACATGTAATGTATCATATGTATTAAATTATCATACATACTTATATTTGTCTCATGTATATTGTATACATCCACAAATTCTTAATTAAATTTTTAATTAATCAAATTAAAAGTAAACCCAAACTTGACCAGACTTTGATCGCAACTCAGATTTGAAGTGCCAATAATTACTAAAATAAGGGACAAACCAGTTGCTATAAGAAATTTAATCATAAAATTTCCATTACACCAAAAAAAAAATCAATATTTATTACAAGGAGAAGCTTCTCACGAATAGTAGGACAAATTTATTGACAAAATAAATTAAAATAATATAATTCTCGGTCTAGTTCTACTGTCGTAAATATCGAACGCTAGACTTCTGGAAAAATGAAAACTAAATTCGGGACTAGGTATCGTTACCGACAGAGGAAATTATTTTTCAGTGTTGCTCATTTGGTAGAGCCGCTATACTGGAAATTTAGAGGCCCGTGGTTCAAGTCCCGGCACTGGAGTCTATTTTTCTCTGTCTGTCTCCCATTGTTAATAATAATTATAATTTTATTTTAAAATTTATAAACTTTCCGTAGAGTGAATACTATCTAAAACTTAAAAAAATGAAATTTTAAAATAAATAGAATAAAATGCGTATTTGTAAATCTCAATTTGTATGCTCATGGTGATTTAAAATAGATTATATTCGTATTAGTTATACAGTTATATTTAAAAATTCAATATTCGTATTATTTATTATTTGATAAAAACCAATATAACAACTTTAAAAATAGAATACATATCTCATTTTTAGATACTACACGAGCCCTTAGGCCTTTTATTGTTACAAAAAAGTAAAGTTAAGTAAATTGATTTACATAATTAATTAATTATATTAAAACATATTAATTAAAACATATTAATTGTTTTAATGCTTATTCATAATGTATATTGAAGACAGTATTAATTGTTCAGAAGATATATCATATGATTTGATTATTATTATTAGTTTGATTATTATTTGGCCATAATAAATAAATAAATAAATAAAATAAATAAATAAAATAACAAGGTAAGTATAACATAAAAATTACAAGTTAATACTCTTTCTACCATTAGTATTAACTTTTAACAGCATGGGAAAAATCAAAAAAATATGTAGGGTAGCCAATGAAAGCAGCACTGGATTTTGAATTGGAGAAGGTCGGGCCAACAGGATAAATAAAAATGTCACTGGCTCCACCCCTCCCACAGGCCAAGTGGCTTTATTTATTTTTTTCCTCAAATAGGTTGGCCAATCTGAGTGTCAAAAGTTAAAACTAATTGTATAAATAGTATAGGCTTAGATCAATGGTTCTCAACGTTTAATCGTCTTTAAATTCTTATTATTTTTTCTTACATTGAGTAAACATAAAACCATACAATTCTCTACTAGAACAACTAGTTAAAAATAGCTAAAAGACTGACATTTTGATCAGAGTGTAGAACTACGGACACCTTATGAAGAAACAGATCTTGTCTAAGAAATAAAAACATAGGCTACAATGGTTGGGACATGTACCCATGCAAGAATGATGCAAACTCAGTTAAAAAGTAGTAAAAGGTGGAGAAACAGATGTAGCCCTGAGTCGCATGGGAATCCAATGTGGGGGAGGAAGAGACAGGACAGAAAGAGATAGGTAGGTCATTAAAGAGGCCAAATGCTGTAGAGCAAAGTAAGCAAGTAAGAAACAATTAAGAGCCTTTAATGATGACCTCCACAAACCTTTGTATTGGAACTAATATTACTTGAATGCATTTCAATAAGGGAGATTGATAACTTCATTTTTTTAATTAACAAATATTGACCACATTAAAAAAAAAAAGTTTGACAACTTTTTAAGAATGAGATTAAAGGCCTTTAATGCAATCATATATGTGGTATCACCATTGGCAATTATAAGACTGGAAACATATTTAAGTTTCTATGACCATAAACAATTAAATCCAGTAATACCCGGGTAGAGTTCATAGTAATGACTAATACAAATGATATGTACTTCTACTTCTATCACAGGTATGAAGGAAGGCTAGATATATCTGAACAAAATTTTAAATTATTAACCAATTTTCACTTAAATACATAATACGTTATTAGCAAGAGGTCTCTAATTATAAAAATAAAAATCCTAGATTGTTACAATAGTTGAAAAAAATTCAACAATAGCAAAATATCTAGCATTTAATTATTAGAAAGCAATATTTCCTTTGAACTGCATCATAATTATTATTAATAATTTAATACGTTATGTCAATTTGGAGTTAATGGCCCACTTACATCAAACATCTAATAATACTCTTCAGGTTTGATTTAGAGTTGCTTTTCTTCCTGGTTTATAAAATGCCTGGGAGGAGTTAATATTACTTAAAGATGTTTTTATTTATTAAATTAACTTACAAACATAGATTATTTAAGCAGTAAGCATTAAAAATGATTTTTTGGGGATTAAAAATCAAGAAATAAGAGAAGGATAAATCTGGCAGAAGTGACAAATCAGAAGATATAATTATACAGACACCAGTATTATACATTTCTTAAATTCTTAAACATTTTAAATCATAGAAAGGACCACTGTATTTGTTGAAGATAAAATATTAATATGGTCTTTTGTCATAACACAAATATAACGATAGGGATACTTGAATTTTTTTTTAACCTCATAGTCAGATCATATGAATGTATTTTTCAGATAGGTTCTGTCATAATAAAAATAAAAGTTGATAAGACCTAATCTCAATTTTAATAACAAATATAGCCAACCATATATTATACTTTGACATCCCTTTAAATAATTTAACATTCAAAGTATGTAAAAATCGAGAAAAGCAAAGATTTGTAAGAAAAATTGATAAAGGTATAAAAACTACGAATGTTTCAAGAAAGCAAAACGTGGTAAGCCGGTTTTATTGTGATGAAACTTTCCCAAAGTACACTACAGATCAACACAAATAAAAAACAACTGAGGCTCGATAGTTTATTTCTTTATTAAAAGATCACTTGAAGTAATACTATAACTTGAAATAATAATATTACAATAATCTTACCGGCTAAGAGATATCCAAATTTTTAAGAGTTGTATGAAGTGATAAAACTCAACAAAACTTACTTTATAGCAACAAAGATGACCACCTAATAATGTTAACAGTCTCTATAATTTAACATAAATTAATAAGAAACAATAGACATGCAAAATAAACTGTACAAGAGACGTTAAAACTAGAAAAATAATTATAAAATCTAACAAAAATTCATTAACCCATTTCTAACCTCGACGCCCCGTTATGACAGGTTAGTTTCTATTTTGACCGCGAGAATGCGCAAAATAAGTGCGTAAAAATAAATAACCATTTAATCTATTTAAAGATCTTTATTAAGTCTATGTGGGAAATTTTAATTAAAGTTTTATCTCTTTGCTATAAATTTAAAANAGGAAAACATACTTCTCTCCCTTGTTGTTGTTAAATAACTATTTAGACATCCCTTTATTTAAATAACTTTTAAGGCAAATGGATATTTAGTTCAATGTACTTTGGAACATCAAACTTCTATTTTTTTTTTATATATATATATATGTATATATGTATATATACAGATTATTTTCCTCACAAAATTTTAACTAAAGGAAAGTGAATTAAAAACAGCGAGGTATCGTCCATACTGGCAAATTGGTAACCTGAGATTTTTTAAAAGCCGTTTTTAAAAGGAGGGGTGGGGGGGATTAAATTATTAAAAAATAAACTGTACTGTATTGTTTAATATATTTATGTATGTTGAGTATGTATATTAAAATGAGTATATGCTCATATATGCCTTCGGAAAAATTATAAAGTGGGTAGTAATTTACTTATTACAGTATTGAATGCATAAATGAAATATTTATAGAATGTCTAGTTTAATTACAAAATTGTATTGGTTGGGCAACTTTAACCTCATAAAGGGGATCAACGACTGTTATATATTGATTTTTATGTATTAAAATGTTTTGCTTAACAATGTAATTATAAACTTGGAATGCTATTATTATTATAATTATGGTATTTCTTTAGATTGTTACTCCCCTTCGTATTATTAGAATAGAAAATGGATATAATTTTTTTATATACGACTTGCATTGTAAGTGGACTTTACATTGCTAATAACAGGGCGGGAAGTGTTACTTCCCTCCCTTGGGAGTGAAAAAACAATCATACCTACTTAAAAGGTATCTTTTTAAGTATTATGTTGTTAGTAAAGTTTTTCCGCTGTTTATAGCTTTCAATTTTTCAGGAGGGTTACTTTAGGTTATCATACAAAGTCTTTAAATTAAAAACAAACTATTGAAAGTGTTTGTTGTAAAACGTATATATTTAGTATAAAAATTGTTATTTTAATAAATGAAGTAACTAAATATCAGTTTAAGGTGTTTAAATTACGTGAATTTGTAGGTAAAACTTTTATACCTACAATCTTAGCTATTATCCGTGGTGCATCAGTCGTAGATAAAATTTAATACACAACATGAATCAAAGTATTTCTGCTCTCGGGATTATCTCCCTCGGCTATGCCTCGGGAGCTAATGAAGTTTTCTCCTTCGGCGGTGCCTCAGGAGAAAACTTAACCTCGAGCAGGAAAACATACTTCTCTCCCTTGTTGTTGTTAAATAACTATTTAGACATCCCTTTATTTAAATAACTTTTAAGGCAAATGGATATTTAGTTCAATGTACTTTGGAACATCAAACTTCTATTTTTTTTTCAAGGGGAGTAACAGTCTATAGAAGATTTATCCTTACATCATCTTTAGATTGTAACTCTCTTCTATTTTTTTTCAAGGGGAGTAACAGTCTATAGAAGATTTATCCGTACATCATCTTTAGATTGTAACTCTCTTCTATTTTTTTTTCAAGGGGAGTAACATTCTATAGAAGATTTATCCGTACATCATCNCTACAATAAATCATTTATCATTTACAAGCATGATTGTATACTTACAATATAACAATTTGAAATGACAAAACATAGATAGTTCCTTTATACAATAAAATTAGACGATTTGACGCAACACAATAATTAAGGAGTACGGAAGAACTCTCCACTATGAAGGCTGAGTGCCTTGTAATTCCTTAAATGTTGCTGATAGAAAAAAAAAAACTCAACTAACAAAAATGTAGATTATTAAATAAACATGTATTTTATCTTATAAATTTTTCTCTAAACCTAACAGGTATTGAGTTATTAACGATTTAGTTTTATAGGTCCATGCAAAAGAGACCATATTGATCCTTTTACCTGGGAGAATGGTATTTCTGGAAATGGGCTAACTTATAGTTTTTTGGGTAGCTAAATACGAATTTTTAACTTCCATCCTGGAATTCCCCATTTTTGAGGTTCGGCTGTTTTTTGGCCTATTTTTTCTGCACTATAATAATTGCAGTAGTACATTACACCGTCTTGTGCGGAAAGTAGAATTTTGCATGCGAGTGTGGAGTTTGCATCCGAGCAACAGCGATGCTAGTAAAACCACACAAACAAAGCAAAATGCCGTTTTCGCACGAGTTACGTATACCGTACTTTATCTACGATTGTTAGATTTTAATAATAATATATAGGGTGGGCCAAAAAAAAACCGCACTTTTTTTTAACACTTATAGCTCAGCTTCTGTAGTAAAAAGAGATATGGGGTTTGTGGGGTCTAAAAACTACATTCATTCACTTTTAACTTCATACCTATAACTTTAAAAAAGATTGAGTAAAAGCCACGCAATGACGGTTTGAAATAGGGTCTTGAAAAAAGTCGTCGTCCGGGGTAGTAATCTTGTCTGGTATAATACTTTTGATAGAATTAATTACAATGTGTAGAAGGGGGGGGGGTGTTCTTTGTAGGTAAATGGGAGAAGTCCATCGGTGTTATAACAAACATTGAAGATGTGTTAAGCACAATGTTGCCTGAAGTCTGGACAATTGCCTTGCAAGTATTGAATTGTTTGCAAGGAGCGATAGGACGGGGTAACATATTGCATAAACGAGTAATTTAGCATTTGATCTTTAATTTCAGGCAAAATTGTGCTTAACCAATTTTCAATGTTTGTTATAACATTGAGGAACTCCTCCTACTTACCTACAATGAACCCCCTTCAGCATATGGTCTTTTATTCTATCAAAACTTTAACTTTAGTTTTGTTAAATATAAACAAACTCGCTAATCGTGCGTAAAGGTGAAGAATTCTTTTTTTCCGCACAAGGGTGGAATAAAAGAGGAACTATGAGACACGCATGCGCAATTAATACAGGTGTGTAAAGAATCACTTTCTACGTATCTAAACAGAGATACAATGTTTATAATTACGTATAAATCGTAGATAAAAACTATTAAAGCGGACTTAAAGTTTTAAAACGGTCTAGACAAAATGAATAATTATCAATCGTAGATAAAAGTTATTGCTTTTTTTTATGATATATTGACTAATATCTTACCTCTCAGAGAATCTCCCTGGACGCGCTATGGCATTTTATTTTATCAGTAAAGCCCTTTTAAAAACCTAAAGCTAAATTATTTTCATCGATGAAAAAAAAAAGGAACTATGAGACAC
>KZ652231.1:214341-237872 GCA_001010745.2 Gerris buenoi
ATTACATTTTTGATAGACTTCAAATAGATATAATAACTCATCTAAATAGTGACCGAGACTTTTATCAATACTAAACGTTATAATTATTAAGATAACATTTATGATTTACTACCGATAAAAGTAAAGGTTTGTTTGTTGATTTGTTAATCTTTATATAGATTTAATAACTTATCAAAATAGTTTTGATTTGTTGTATATTGAAAGCTGTCACTTTTTGATTAAGGCATGTAAACAAACAATGCGCTTTCTTTATTACATCGCCCGTGTTTTGTTTATTGTCTCGGGAATGACAGTTCCCCGTGTCATTCTTGAGCGGAATTTACTATGAGAACCTCCCCTTTCTCCACCGGAGAACCTCCCACTTATCTCTATCGCACTCTTATCAAACAGTTATATATCACTCTCTCTCTCTGAAATTGTTTGTTTACAAAACTTTTTTAATAATATAGATAGAAAAAGATTTAATAATCTTTTTTGTTTGGGAAATAAGAATATTTTAGGGGAATTTGGTTTGTTGTTTAAGTCATACATGTTATGTTAAGCATTACCCTATCTTTGTTTTAGTGTAATCTACCCCTAAAAGAAATCTACTTTTTAGTTAAAAAATTATAGACTGTCGGTGGAGAGTGTTAAGGATTCTTACGTTGGTATCAAACATAATGTAGTGTAGAGTCACCTCTCTTAAGTTTATTTATTAATAAAACTCTAGTTCTTCCTCTTCCATAATCCACACTGAAAGAGACATACAGCTGCTTTCATATATAATGTATTATTTTTCTGATTTCAGTGATCCCTTATTAAGTAATAGAAGAACTGTATTTCAAAAGGTCATACAGGGATATTAAAACAACTCTCTCCTTTACTACACCTTGGCTATATTTCGACATCCTCTTTGGTCATCTTCAAGCCTATAAAATAATTTCATAATTAGAAACAAGGTTTTAACTATTTTACAACAAAGCTGAAACAGGTAGTTATTAACAATAACAACATTGTTAACATTATTGTTAATAACTACCTGCTTCAGCTTTGTTGTAAAATAGTTAAAACCTTGATTTTAATTATGAAATTATTTTATATGCTTGAAGATGACCTAAGAGGATGTAAATATAGCCAAGACGTAGTGAAGGAGAGTTGTTTTAATATCCCTGTATGACCTTTTAAAACACAGTTCTTCTATTATTTTGATACTACTACTACTACTCCGCGGCGCTACAGCCCTTGAAGAGCTCGGGCTTCCTCCACGATCCTCCTCCACTCGTCCCTGTCTTGTGCCTTCCCTCTCCAACGCCTCACATTGAGACTCCGCAAATCCTCCTCAACATCGTCCAGCCATCTTTTGCGCGGTCTGCCTCGCAGTCTTCTGCCTTCAGGCTTGAGTCGATGGATCTTGCTGACCGCTCTCCCTACCGGTATTCTCTCCACATGCCCTAGACATCTTAATCGGCCTCGCTTAATTTCTGTAACCAGGTTTGGCTCTTGATACAGACTATATATCTCCTGGTTAGTTCGGATCCTCCATTCGTCATTCCTACAGACTGGTCCATATATTCTTCGAAGCATCTTTCTCTCCCATGTGTCAAGTAAGGCTTCATCCCTGCTGGTCATCACCCAAGTTTCCGATGCGTACATTACTACTGGCCTGAGAATTGTTCTATATATCTGCTTTTTTGAGTTCCAGCTTAGTAGCTTTGACTTAAGGAGGTGCTGTATTGAGAAATAGGCCTTGTTGCCTGCTTTAATTCTCTCCTTAATCTCAAAACTATTTTCATTATTCTCAGTCAAGAGAGAACCTAAATACTTGAAGCTTGGAACTTTCTCAAACCTGTACTCATCAATCTCTACAGCGTCTCTCGGTATTATTTTGATTAGTTATACTTATTGCTTTGATAAATAATGATGAGTCATAATGGAGAAATAGTTCCTTTGATTCCAAACTAAAACGAGAACGGACACAAATCGTACCATGTTTTCATCTTAATCATACACCGACTTTGTCTTTTGGTTATTAAAAAGTAATGAAACAGAGCTTTAACATCAAAAGAATTCTTAAATAAAAGCACTGTTTCTATTTGTTTTATCCCTTAAAAGTGGAAATTTAAGTCAACATAAAATAACAACCAGTTTCCAAGAAAATCTAAAGCAATGATGGATTAAAAAAAAATGTAACTCGCAATAATATGTTATAGAATACTCAGGAATTTTTCAGAATTTAATAATAATTTGAAAATCTAGATTAAGTCTTCAAACGTTATTTACTTTTAACTAAGATAATTCGTAAGAAAGCAATTTTAAGTTTCTTAATAAAAACATATAGCAAACAACTGTGCTTCAGCCTACAAGCTTTATTACGTTGGAACATGATTTCAACCGAATGGGTGCGGGTAGATTGCACGCTGATTCCGATTCAGACTAAGGGTACGGCCACAGTGCACGCTGATTCCGATTCAGACTAAGGGTACGGCCACAGTGCACGCTGATTCCGATTCAGACTAAGGGTACGGCCACAGTGCACGCTGATTCCGATTCAGACTAAGGGTACGGCCACAGTGCACGCTGGTTCCAAATCAGGTTTAGACTCAGAAAACAAACGCGAGAAATAAACAGTGGTATTGCAAACAACAGTGGTCATAGTGGAAGCAGGCAACTGGTTGCACCGTGCAGCGTTCCGAGTCAGAGGCTTTACCGCAATGTTTAGCTCATTCTTGTTTCAGATTCCGGCTGCTATCAGCGCCCACGGACTGTACTGTAACTACAAACTACTATTTATTTTTTGGCATTTGTAGTTGTTTGATGAAACCTTTTTCTTGGTTATATACAAATAGTTACTTCTTTAGTTCTCGTCTTTTGATTTTTGTTTGATTTCTTTGTTTCGATTTATTTGTTTAATGTTAATATAATGAAGAAAGAAACACTTATCATTATCACGAAAGTATTTCTTAGTTTTTTTTTTTAATAAATTAAAATAGTAGAATGCCTCCGCTTCCATTTTATTATACAATTTAACTGCTAAAATAAGTGGTGGTATTCCCCATATGCACTCCTTAACTTAGTAATAATTTCATAAAAAGCAATTCTTCTACATTTTAATTTTAAATTAACTCTCTGTGGCCATAAAAAATACGCTATAACGTCAGCCCGTATTTCTATCTCCACTGTGGCCATCCTCTGCTTTCCTCAAGCTGACATATCACGAGCCTGTTTTCGGAGCCTGAACCTGATTCGGAACCCGCGTGCACTCTGGACGCACCAAATTATTTTAAAATCAGGCACGAAATGTGTCGGCTTGAGGACACGTAGGCTAAATCGAAATCTACATCTACTAGGTCTAGCAGAAAGCCCAGTGTGCAGGCTGTGCGAGGAAGAGGCTGAAACCCCTTCATATCTTATTAGCAGCTGTCCTCATTAACACTGTCTGTGTAGGCTTGGGACATCGATGTTTTCGATGTATCGACAATCGACATTGATAGAACAAACATCGATGTTAGCCAAAAAATCTAAAGAAAACATCAATGTTTTCGATACATCGACATCGGTCCTCCAACCCAACGAGCAAAATATGGTTTCAAAAAAAAATCGTTCTCGTTCCCGATATTCGTTGTTGACGTTTTTCGGTGTCCGATACATCGGTGACATCGATCTTTTCGATGTTTCAGGAAAACATCGATGTTGTCCTATACCTCGAAAGGTCACGATCTATGTTAAACATCGATCTTTTCAAGTCCGATACATCGATGTTTTCGATACATCGACATCGATGTCCCAATCCTAGGTCTGAGGTGTTAAAGCTTTGGCTTAACCATCCTGCCTATTGAAGAACTAAGGTTACTTCCCCTAAGCAAGGTGCTCACTTTCTATGGGTCTGTCAGCTTGCTAAGAGGATAGAGTACTTATAAAATGGATTATTCATTATACCGGGTTTGCATCTTGGATCCACTCATGAGGTCTTATTGCTTCGGATTTTATTTTAAAAGAACCCCGGGGAAAAAAATATTTTGAAAACAGGCAAGAGTTGTCCTGGCTTAAGAAAAGCATGTGATGGACGGGGTGAAGGAAACAGACACGTTTTATGTTGAATTGAAGAATGGTCAAAACATTCCGGTAAACTACCTGGACCAACTACTATAGCGCCAATGGTGCTGCAACTCATAGCGTAAAAACCAACCCTACCTCACCAAATCTACCTTCCCTACGTACAGTTGTCTGATGGCCGCGTGGTCTGAGGTGCTCGTTTAAAAATTATTAGGTCACAACTTTAAGACTCTTCTAGATCGGAGCATTGTTTATTGTTTACATAGTAAACAAGGTCCGAGGAACGCTAGTGTCTATTCCAAACTGTAAAGAGGACCCCACTCCGCTCCTCCCAATTACAAAAGGGAAGTTAACTATTTCAAAACCTGGTTGCGGTACCGGTTCTCGTCCACTTTGGTCCATCCGCTTTTACTGCTCATTTCTCGCGCCTGTTTTTTGAAATCTGAATCGGAATCAAAGAGTACTCTGACCATACTTTAATAACTTATTCAAAGTTAATATTAAAAAATAGACTAATAAAAAAAAAAAGAATTAAACTCACTTGTAAGAGCCCATAAATCTGGTAAGTGTTTGAAATTCATCGGCTTTGAAACTGAAATTATCAGCAAGTCCTCCGGCAGTTAGAACTGGTACTCCCCACGTACCCGTGTACCTGGCTACTGGTGCCAGCGCATAGTCACACACAGGTCCCAGAAAAGCATCTGAAACAGACAGAAAACAACAAGTTTATAACATAAAATTCTGGTGCCCTTTAGTTTGTATCCTACTTAAAAGGGGTACCAAAGTGAAATAGGAGACATGAGTCTATAAAAAAAGACATTTTGTACCAATTGATCAACTCACTTTGGTACAAAAGTAACTTTTTTTTATTTTTTTTACTTATTTTATTTATTTATTTTTTATAGTCCAGTAAAATTAGGCAAAAAAGGGTGTTCCTTCGGAATAATTTTAAGCCACGATTTTTTTTCACAGAGAGCATTGTTATGTCATTGCAAATAATATATGAAAAGTCCTTAACTTTTTTATGTACGCTTCCCTCTTTTTTAGAGGGGGGGAGGAGGGGGTAAAATTTAAAGGACTTTAGCTGAGCAAGTGGGGTATCATTTTCTATGCACTTTTTTACGCTGAATCGATTAAAACAAGAATCAAGTCGATGCGACTTATAGTTTGGAAGATATAAGGGGTTTTATGTATAAAAAACTAAAATATTTTAATGTAATAAGACAAGAATTTTTTTTGCCAATTACTTTTAGGAAGGTCTAGAAGGGTTCTAGTGATAACCCTAGGAGGTGTACATTAAAATATTTGATTTTCTTTATACATAAAACCCCTTATATCTTCCAAACTATAGGTCGTATCGACTTGATTCTTGTTTTAATCGATTCAGCGTAAAGAAATGCATAGAAATTGATACCCCACTTGCTTAGCTTAAGACCTTTAAATTTTACCCCCCCTCCTCCCCCCCTTTAAAAGAGAGGGAAGCGTACATAAAAAAGTTGGAGACTTTTCAGGTATTAATTGCAATGGCATAACAAAGCTCTCTGTGAAAAAAAAATCGTGGCTTAAAATTATTCCCAAGAAAAAACCTATATTGACTGGACTAATATGAGAAAGTAAAAAATCGGTCCGAAGCAAACTCCCAGTTTGTCTGGGAAAATGGATTATACCGTTAGATTCGTATTTAAATTGACTACACTTTAGAATTTTTAATAAAAATCGTCGGAACCGTTATCGAGAATTTTTTTTCACGTATTTTCACGAGTTTTTGGAGGTAGCGCCCCCAAATTTGGAGCTAAAATTCCCTTACGATTTCGCCTCAGGGTATGATTTTTCTGAAAATGTATGCCAAAGTTCGCCAAAATCGGCCCAGGCGTCTGCACAGACGACAGACAGATGACAGATAGACATTTTTAAAAAAAACACTTTTTTGTACTCAGGGGACCTCAAAACGTGTAAATCCATCAAAATCTCAAAACCGNCATCAAGCTAGAATTTTGTGTATAAGTAAATGTTTTGGTGCCTTTTAAGAATGTATGGTCGGCTACGTTCGTCTGCGGAACATATCTTGGCAATAGGTATTTGAACAAAACAAACTGCCCTATTTGGTGAAAAATGTGATTTTCATGATCCTGAGTAAAAACTTATTTAGTAGACCAATTGTCAAGTTGATGTTAGTTAGTCTTTTGACAGGTGACCACGTTGATTTTTACTAATATTTGACTAACTAACCTATTAAGTGACAAACTACCAACAACATGATAATTGGTCTACTAAGTTCGTACTCAGGATCATGAAAATCACATTGTCCACCAAAAAGGGCGGGACATGGCCGCTTTCCACCGGTTTTTTTTTTTTTTTTAAATGCCTATTGCCAAGCTATGTCCTGCAAACGAACGTAGCCGACCATGTATTTTTAAAAGGCACCAAAACATTTACTAGTATACTAAATTCTAGCTTGATGTTAGTCGGACACTTTTTTGCCCGATATCTTTTGGACTATATGCTATTATTAAATAGACACACTTCAATGCTGTTGGAGATATTATATAAGGGTATGTTTATTATTGGTAATAATAATACCAATAATTAAAGTTACGATACAACGCTTACAACAATTTGAAAAAAAAAAAAAAAAAAAAAAAAAAAATGTGTTTTGTTCTAGGTCAGAGGGAGGTATCGAACAGGTTTTTCCTCAATTTAAAAACTAAATTTGAGGAAGTGAAAGTTTTTCCTCTTGAGCGTAACCCGATAGCTTGAAACTTGGGTAACAAGTTCTGCTTTATTTCTAAAGCTGGTGACATTTTCCCGATCGCTTTTGAAAATGAACTAAACCTTACCTCGTTGAGGTTTATAAGTTTAAAAGTTTTTTTTTTCCAATTTCAAATTAAATTACAACCTGATGTGGAAAGTTGTTTCACTTTTAATTGAAATTTTTGTAAAGGTTTAATTAATTAAAAATGTTTAAAAAAAAAACCATTAATACAGAAAAATGATGGAAACAATATATATGTATATTTTACGTTTATTGTAATTTAAATTAATATTGTTGCAGTAATATTTGTCCAGGAGATATAGCGTGCAAATAAATATCTGACTAACATCAATCTAAGATAGCACGTTTACAAGTTAATCTTTTAGCGCCTTTTAGGAATATGCGGTAGGCCAAGTTCGTCTGCGGGATATGGCCTGGCAATAGGCAGTTGAAAACAAAAAATAAAATAAAAAAAACCTTCATTTGGTGGATAACTTATTTTTTATGATACTAAGAACAAAATTAGTTAGTATATTGAAAATCAAATCTTGCCATTTGAGGGGTTAGTTATTCATAAATATTACTCCAAATCAAAGTGGTAGCTATCAAGTGGCAAAACTACCAACTAATTTTGTACTCTGGATCATGAAAATCATATTTTCCTCCAGAAGGGAGGAAACATTAACTTTCCTCCCTAGTTTATAGGGAGGAAAGGATCCCATTACAGCCTAGTTGTGAAAATCGTGGCGGAAAGTAGAAATCGTGGCGGAAAGTAAAAATCGTGGTGGAAAGTAACAGTAGAGCCAACTTATTATTCTTAAAAAAATCAGTGTTGCCTGTTTCGTAACTAATAGCAGTTTTTTTTTAACTCAATGACTCGACAGGTTAAAAGCTTTTTTATTAAATATTACAGAGTTTAAATGACACGTACTTTTGATTGCCGTGATACTTTAATTTTTATCGTCATTTTAAAATGTCGTATGACTTCATAACTGAGTTTAAACAAAACTTATAGAAAAGAGTCCTTGTAGAAAAGAGGTAGGTTACATCCCATCAGGTTATATTATTGTTTTTGATTTCTCGTATTTTAGAGATAAACACAAATAAATTAAATATTATTCAGTTAGTCATTTTGTAGTACATTTTGTGTATTATTAAACATTTGAGTTATAGAGTTATTATTATAATTACATAGTTATTGAAAGTTATCAGGGCCGCCCTTAGGCAGGGGCAACCGCCCCGGGCCCCGCGCTTTTAGGGGCCCGAGGAAAATTTTTTATGTTTTCTTTGATTTCTATAATAACTTTAAGTTATTATAGAAATCAAAGAAAACATAGTTGGAATTGATGAATTGCACATTTAATTTACATTATTTTTTTCTACAATAAGATGTTATAAAACTTTTTTTTTGTTTTGTTTTTAAAAGTCGTTAAACAAATTAAAGGTATAAACATTTGTAAACTTAGTTTTTAATACCTAAATAAATTGATAAATCGAAATCTTAGGTTTGTTTGTGTTGTTTTCCACCCTTCTGGAGGAAAAATCTTGTACGGACCACGGGAGCAAAAAGTCATAGCACCCTCGCTATAATTAACTCCCTCGGCTATGCCTCGGGATTAAACTTCATGGTTCCCTCGGCTGCGCCTCAGGAACCAACTAAATAACTCCCTCGGCTTCGCCTCGGGATTTAGACAGTATGGTTTCCTCGGCTACGCCTCAGAAACCAACAATAACGCTCAGGGAGTAATGACTTTGTTTCCTCCCTTTTTGCGTAAATAACTATTTCCACCATAATTGGACACGGCCGCTCTACCTACTGGTGGTTTTTTGTTGTTTTTTTCAAATGCCTATTGCCAAGCTATGTCTCTCAGACTAAGTTTCCATAAGATTAACTTATATATTTATAACATTAATATGAATAATAAAAAAAAATAACTAGATATGAAACTAGATTTTTCCCGGGAAAACGGTTTACATTAGATTCGTATTTAAATAGACTACATTTTACAATTTTTTAATCAAAATCGTCGGAACAGTTTTCGATAAATAATTTTTTTTTCACGTTTTTTTCAGAGTTTTTGGGAGGTAGTGCCCATAAATTTGGAGCTAATAAAATTCATTTCTCGCTTTCGCCTCGGGGTATGAGTTTTCTAAACATTTACGCCAAATTTCGTCAAATTCGGCCCAGTAGTTTAGGCTCCAGACGTCTGCACAGACAGACGACAGACGACGGACAGACATTTTTTAAAAATCACTTTTTTGGACTTAGTGGACCTCAAAACGTCTAAATCAATTTAAATCGAATTTTCACAATACTTTCTCTTTATATGAGAAAGTAAAAAAGATTAACTTAATAAAATGTTAGCTTGTTGTTAGTGAGACACTATTTTGCACGCTATCTCCTCGACTATTTGTTACTGTAACTTTTTTCATATGGTCGCTCACCCCACTTCACTCTCACTTCCCTTCAAATTAACGGGAGGGCTCACATTTAACCTTCAATTTATAGCGTGTTCCCAAGAAAATGATATCCTTTCCGACTTCAAATTACCGAGTGTATCTAAATACATAGGTTTGTTTCAATTTACCGAGAGAATCTCAAGGGACCGGAATATTACTTCAAATTATCGGGAGTTTTAATTACCGGGAGTAGACTGTATGTACTCTACAAATAAATTGAGGGCCCCACCATTGAAATCTTTTTACCGAATCTGTCCCTTTAATTATTTCTAAAAAATAAATTTTTTTGTGGAAGGAAAAAATAGATTAATTATTAAGAAACGGCATTCTATCTCTATAATCTATCTATATTAATAAAAATGTTTTGTAAACAACAAACGAGTTCAGTGAGAGTGATATACAAAAACTGTGTGAAAGAGCGAGTTAGGAGAGAAGGGGGGTTAGTCCGGGGAGAAAAGAGGGATCTTGAGAGTGATATACTAAACTGTGTGTAGATAGAGTAAAGGAGATTAGGGTTGTAAGGGAGAACTTGAGAGTAGGTATATAAGAAAGTCAGAGAGACAAGGAAAGGGATAGTAGTGCGCATACCCCCACTACCTTAGCCACTCTCCTACACTATATTCACGCATCTTCGCCCTTCTCATTCCATAACTATGCACACACCTTGCAAAAAAAAGATCGCTGAATCAGTCCTTCTCAGAACTTTCTCAACAGTCCTTTTCAGTACTTTCTATAGCTAACGTGATATTATATAGCATGTATGTTTCGTCATCATAGCAAAGAAACATGAGATCAATTTTAATGCTTCACTTTAGAGTGCCTCGACGTGGTAGCGGCCGGTTTTCGTGGGTTGCCAAGCGAAGCGAGTAGGGGGCGGAGCCCCCTAGTATAATTATTATAAGAAATTTAAGTACATTGATTTATTATAGTTTGTTTATAAAGTATGAAATATACACGGCGCAGGCGCACATTTACCCTAACGTCGATAGAATCAACATCAGCAAGATGATCCAGCAGGTAAAACAAAAAAGCAATTGAAAAATAAGGAAATTGACAGAAGGTGATTTTCCCGCGGGACTAACGACCCTTCATGAGAAAGTGTAGCATATGCTTATCTAAAGAAAAACCCTTATCACACCTCGCTCTACCCTAAAAGGGTTTCTCGACCCTTTTTTCCTCTCCGAACTCAATTTTTTAGGGTAAAGGGTCCCGTTGGAAACGACAGAAACATTATTTTAAGTCACAGTCGCAACTTATTATTATTATTTCATTATATTGTCATTAACTTATCAGCCGTTACCAAGTTTTTGCAATAAAATCATCTATAATATAAATATTATTAGAGAGTGTTTTGACAGCTCTTGACAAGTTCAACACGTAAGTTTTTTAAAAATCTTTTTTTCTTTTATTATACTTAAATTAAAGTGTTAAAGTGCATGGAGAGGGTTCGGACCCGGCCTCCAGACCCTGGAGGATGGGACGAGGATGAAAATTTTCAAGTTCCAATAGATAATGATACTATCCCCTCAACGGTTACCAAGTCGTATATGTCAACAAATAAAAACAAACAAAATAATTTCGGCGAGACCTCGGATATTTCTAAAAGCAAGCGACCGCGAGTAAGCTCTCCTCCAATATATAATCCTCCAGTCTTTAAACCCAAGTATAACTTCTTAATTGTCAAACGGGCAAATAATGAAACAATGGCAAACGTTTCACCGTTCCTGATCGACAAGGTTTTATCCCAAATAGCGGGCAATGTCAAAGGTGCGAGAAAACTGAGAGACGGGTCCCTTCTTGTAGAGACCTTCACTCATGAGCAGGCGGACAA
The DNA here is from genome assembly GCA_001010745.2 of Gerris buenoi. Classification (NCBI taxonomy): domain Eukaryota; kingdom Metazoa; phylum Arthropoda; class Insecta; order Hemiptera; family Gerridae; genus Gerris; species Gerris buenoi. The sequence goes on from KZ652231.1 coordinate 225,417, forward strand.
ACTGTTAAAGTTATTACCGGAAAACAGACATCTGTCGGTCATAGTTGAGCCACACAAAACCTTAAACAAAATCAAAGGTGTCATAACTTGTTACGACTTGGACCTGGTAGCCATCGACGATATAAAAGAAAACCTACAATCTCAGGGAGTTGAAGATGTTATAAGAATAAACAGGAGGGTGAATGGAACCCTTCAACCAACTCAAAGCTATATTATCGTATTCGGGTTAACAACTCTTCCTCAAAAACTTAAAATTGGCTATATGAGTGTGCCCGTCAGGCCGTATATCCCTCTTCCGCTAAAATGTCATAACTGTCACCGGTTTCAACATGTCAAAGCCAACTGTAAGAGCCCAGCCGTATGTCCTGGATGCGGAGAACTCGCACATGAAGGTACTTGTAATTATGTAAAGTGTATTAATTGTAACGGCCAACATTCGGCAACAGATAGGAATTGCCCGAGGTGGCAACTAGAAAAGAAGGTAGTGGAAATTAAGACCCTGGAGAGAATATCCTTTGCGGAAGCTAGAAACAAAGTCCGAAGCACACAACCAATCCTTTTCGAAACCTCCTACTCTAAAGTTTTAAGCAAAACTAAGAACGGCCCGCTAGAACCTTCCCCACCTTCGAACTGTACTACCTGTAACAATAAAATTAAACCAAGAAAAACCAAGGACCAAGGAACTCAGTTTACCCCTACAGACATTAGTGACAACCCCGAGGACAAAAAATCAGAATCTAAAAAAGACGTCGACAACATGAAACCGTTAAACATTACAAGTAAACAGACAGATATAAGCTTTAGGTTAGATACTCAAGCAGAAAGAGAGATGATGTGGATTAACGACTGGGATCCAGACTCAGAAGACTCCACATCCAGCAGTAACAAAAACAAGATCAGCGAAGGACCGGGAGTTAATAAACATCGAAACGAGTCAACTAAAAAAGGATCTAAGGAGGGGAAGAAAAACAAAGGAAAGAAATAAATAAATATGACCCATCAAAATATTAAAATTGGTAGTTGGAATTGTAAAGGATACAGAACGCGTAGTGAAGATATTCGATTACTTCTACACAGAGAAAAGTTACATGTTCTAATGCTTCAAGAAACCCACTTGCCATCTGTAAACTTAATCAACATCCCTGGTTTCAAAATCTACCGTCAGGACCCCCCCGCCGGAAGTTGGCGAGGAGGCTTGGCAACGCTAGTGGCGGTAAGCGTACCCAGTAGAGAGACTGTTATAAAAACCAACCTCCATGTTTTAACAACTGTTGTGGGAGGAACATATCCAATCACAATCTGTAACGTCTACTTGGAATGCGGGGAAGAAGTTACGCGGCGGGAGTTAAACAACATCGTACATCAGCTTAAAGCCCCTTTCATTCTAGCAGGGGACTTCAACGCCCATAGTAGAGTGTGGGGTTCATCTTCTGACGATGCAAGAGGACGCATTAAAGAAGCATTCACAGAAGATCAAGGACTGTTCCTTCACAACAACAGCCAGCCCACATACATGGATGCGAGGACAGGCAATCAGGATGCCATCGACCTAGTAATATCATCACCAGCTGTGAGTCGCATATCCGATTTTTCAATATCACCCTATTTGTATGGTAGCGATCATTACCCGATATATATTTCCATTTTCCCTAATAACCCTAGTCCATCACCTTCCACCCGATGGTCATTTAAAAATGCAGATTGGGATTGTTTTAGAAGGCACCTGTGTGAAGCGTCCCCTCCTTTAGTAAACGAGATTAGAGCAGAACCACTCCTTACCTTTATCACAACATCAATTTTAAATGCCGCCAACCTAGCAATACCAAGATCAACACATGGCAGAGGCCGCCCACTAGTCCCCTGGTGGAATAAAGATTGCAAAATCGCACTCAAAGAGAGACGTAAAACTCTAAGGCAGTTCAAAGCTAATGCTACTCAAGAAAACCTTGCGAGATATAGGAAAGCGAGAGCTAAAAGCAAATATGTGTTCAAACAGGCCAAATTAGCATCATGGAGGAGTTACGTCTCTTCTCTAAATCAATTCACACCATCCTCTGAAGTGTGGAAGAAAGTTAAAGCGTTATCTGGAAAGAAAAGTTTCCTTGCCTCACCAGTCCTAAAGATCAATAATGATCTAGTCTCTAATCCGCAAGAAGTAGCTGAAACAATGGCATCTCATTTCGCTAAGGTCAGCTCAAACAGAGCTTACACACAGGATTTTCAGAACATAAAAATTCAATCTGAGGTAAACGAAATTGTTTTTGATGATATCAACTGTAATTCCCAATTCTATAATAAAGAATTCAGTCTTTGGGAACTTGAAACTGCTCTAAACTCATTGAAACTAACTGCACCAGGACCAGATCAAATCCATAATATTATGCTGAAAAACTTACCTACATCATTCCGACTCTACGTCCTGAAACTCTACAACATCCTGTGGACTTCCCAAACCTATCCTGATAGCTGGCGTGAAGCAATATTAATACCTATTGTAAAACCTGGAAAGAACACCACATTCCCAGAATCATACAGGCCAATAGCAATGACCAACACACTTAGCAAATTGCTCGAAAAAATGGTTAATGCAAGACTTATGTGGGAGCTGGAATCAAAGAACCTGCTGTCAAGATACCAGAGTGGTTTCAGGAAAAGAAGATCGACCATAGACAACCTCGTAAGATTAGAAAACTACATTAGGGACGGGTTTACTCAAGGTAAAGAAACTGTAGGTATATTCTTTGATTGCGAGAAAGCCTATGATAAGACGTGGCGATACCTTATCCTTAAGCAGTTGCAGAAAGCAGGGTTTGAAGGTCACCTGCCAACTTTTATTAAGAACTTTTTGGCTGAGCGGAGGTTCAGAGTGAAGATAGGAGATACGTTGTCAACTTCCTACATTCAAGAAAACGGTACCCCTCAAGGGGCAGTTCTAAGTGTGACCCTCTTTATACTGGCGATCAATGATCTCGAGTCAGTGATCCCACCAAGCGTTGAAACCTTTTTCTTTGTGGACGATGTAACAGTACTTTTTAGATCCAAAACTAGCACCATGGCCGCTCCAGTTTTGCAGCATTGTATTAATAGAATGAGAAACTGGGCCTCATGTAATGGCTTTACCTTTTCACCCACAAAATCATGTTGTGTGACATTTTCAAGAAAAAGGAGACACCAACCAATAACACTTAGACTCTCAGGCCAAATCATACCAACAGTTGAGGAGGTTAAATACCTTGGCCTCAAACAGAGCTTACGCACAGGATTTTCAGAACATAAAAATTCAATCTGAGGTAAACGAAATTGTTTTTGATGATATTAACTGTAATTCCCAATTCTATAATAAAGAATTCAGTCTTTGGGAACTTGAAACTGCTCTAAACTCATTGAAACTAACTGCACCAGGACCAGATCAAATCCATAATATTATGCTGAAAAACTTACCTACATCATTCCGACTCTACGTCCTGAAACTCTACAACATCCTGTGGACTTCCCAAACCTATCCTGATAGCTGGCGTGAAGCAATATTAATACCTATTGTAAAACCTGGAAAGAACACCACATTCCCAGAATCATACAGGCCAATAGCAATGACCAACACACTTAGCAAATTGCTCGAAAAAATGGTTAATGCAAGACTTATGTGGGAGCTGGAATCAAAGAACCTGCTGTCAAGATACCAGAGTGGTTTCAGGAAAAGAAGATCGACCATAGACAACCTCGTAAGATTAGAAAACTACATTAGGGACGGGTTTACTCAAGGTAAAGAAACTGTAGGTATATTCTTTGATTACAGCGTTATCTGGAAAGAAAAGTTTCCTTGCCTCACCAGTCCTAAATATCAATAATGATCTAGTCTCTAATCCGCAAGAAGTAGCTGAAACAATAGAATCTCATTTCGCTAAGGTCAGCTCAAACAGAGCTTACACACTGGATTTTCAGAACATAAAAATTCAATCTGAGGTAAACGAAATTGTTTTTGATGATATCAACTGTAATTCCCAATTCTATAATAAAGAATTCAGTCTTTGGGAACTTGAAACTGCTCTAAACTCATTGAAACTAACTGCACCAGGACCATATCAAATCCATAATATTATGCTGAAAAACTTACCTACATCATTCCGACTCTACGTCCTGAAACTCTACAACATCCTGTGGACTTCCCAAACCTATCCTGATAGCTGGCGTGAAGCAATATTAATACCTATTGTAAAACNAACAATTTCTGAAATTCTACGAGACGACGAAACCACTGTTCAAAAGCTATTTAAATATTTGGAACATTTAGATTTAGTAAAAGATGTATAGAGTCAAATTAATAAAAAATGTGTAAATAACTACTGTATCGGGTGTACATGACCAAGTTGTCGAACACCCATATAAAACAATAAATAAATAAATAAATATTATTATGTTTGCTTCCAAGGTTACCGAAGTTAAGGGAAGCTATGTGATAGTTCTGAACAACAAAAAGTTTTTTTAGGTTTCCGATTCAAAAATTTAAAAGACAGAAATCCGTTTCTGTCATTAGGGAATTTTTTTTGGTTTTGTGTCTGTCTGTCATATCTTGAAATCTACACGTCCGATTTATATAAAATTGGATGACAGTTCATAATTACACCATTATAAGTTTGAACCTTCTTCCACGTGAGCACAAAGATACATTTATTTACACCTATAGTTTTAATTGTACTAATCTGATTTGCATGAAACTTAGAAAATAACCCGCAGATAGCTCCAGATTAATTTAAACTCGCGGCGCTCTTTCACTTTTGCAAAATTGGTACTGTAAATACCTAATAAATAAAAACAAAAAAAAAAATTAAAACAATTTGGAGACATTAAAAAAACGGAGGGAAAAATTAAACAAATTAGACAGCAATGGCTTGTAAAAGCATAAAAAAAAGTACGTGATAGGATACAAGGAAGCTATGTGCCACACTAATTGGCAGTCTATTTTTGTTTTTGTTATTATTACACGCTGTCAGTAATGCACGTGTTCAAACTAAATAATTAATATAAAAATTCCATTTTTGAAAACTCTTAAAGAAGTAAGGTCTTATGTACCTACATTTTTTATTTTTTTATTTTTTTTTTTTTTGTTTTTTTGTTTCTGTATCCTTCACCTTAGTTGTATCTATGTGCAAAATTTGGAGAAGATTGAATGACGGGAAGTGGTTCGAAATTGGGGTAATAGGTGTGCGATGAAACTTACAAAGCAAAGTAATATAATATAAGACCAGTAATAATAATAATAATAATAAAAATCCAAGTTATTAAATTCGTAAACATGGACATTGCTGCCGTTAACATTGTTTTCATCTTTCTAGAAGTGCATTAAAAAAAAAAAATAAATAAAAATTAAATTTAAAAAAAAATAAGATGGTGGTACATACTTGAAATTTGTTTCCAAGCATTTTTTGGAATAATAGGACAATTCCTGGCGACAGGTTAATGTTCTGGTAACTTATGTCATGTTATACGATGGTAGCTCGTTCCACAATTTCGTCAGAAGAACTAACATCGAAGGACTTCTTTATTCGGTACCTTCTTAAATCTTCAAAAAGGATACACACTACCAGGTAGTGACTACCTAGATTTCTCTCTAATAAATATTAACACTAAATAACCTTATAATGGAAACCTAGACTTAAATTAAACGTCGGGTTATTAAGGTGTTTTTTGTCTTAATACATGAATAGTTTTGACAACAATCATCAACTCATCTACATTACATATTGCCAAACTTTTGTAAAGGCATTAGAAAAAAAAAAAAAGATACAAGCAACCAGCAACATTTTTCTTTGTTGCCACCCCATGTAGAGAAGCAACATCAAGGTTGTAAGATAGATTAGATTACCCCCACTATTATTGTACTTTACTCGTATCATATGGTAAATATATTCTATCCAGTTCTAAACCTCTAAGTGTATATGTCTCCCTCATTTATTACAAAGGTCAACATTTTGTTGCCATTTTGTGGACATTTTTGTGGACATTTTGTGGACAATTTTGTGGACATTTTTTATACATACTATTTTTTTTTTTTTTTTTTTTTTTTTTCCAAAAAATTTTTTTTTTTTTTTTTTTTTTTTCGACAGTTGATATTTATTTCTTCTGCCACATTGTTGCCTCTAAAATTTCTATTTACATTATAAGTCTAGTAAGTCTGTAGTCCAGAAGAGGTTCACTTGTAAAAGGTACAGCTATTACTTGTAAAGGTAAATCTATATACTTTTTGATTTTTAGGTTTCTTAGGTCAACCTCAAAACGTTTATGCCGAGGGTGAAGTGTATGTCTGTCCGTCGTACTCAGGCTTATATCTCCCGAACCGGTTAAGCTAGTAATTTGAAATTTTAAACTCTAGCGCAACTTTTGTACCCACACATAAGAAAAATATAGATATATTAAAAAAATAATTTGCACATGCCCAATTATCATACAAATTAGGTAAATATAATTTTTATTTTTTATTTTTAAAATGTCGAGTGGGTTCAAATAAAAGATACTGAGGAGTAACTGTGTAATTATATTTATATCATATAAAAAATGTAGGGGAGTAACAATCTAAACAAGTACCATGAAATAAAAAGTATATAATACTTTGATTTTTAGCACGTATAAACAAAAACCTTGTAATAAAGTAGGGATACTCTTATGAGATTAAAATTGAACAAGTAAACCAAAAAGAAAAAAAATACGGAGGCAAAAAGGTTTGCTTTATTATTGTGAGGATAAAAGGTGAAATATAGTCCCTTAAGGGCTCCGGCAAACTGACGGCAGAGAGCAATATTTAAGACTATATTAACAGCGCCCTTGAGAATGTTAAACTCTGAACGCAGGGCTACCAACGTCACAAATTAAACTAGAACTTTCTCTGGGGAATTCTTTAAATAGTTGTGGAAATTCTCTGCAATATTCCCAAGTCGAGCGGATTTGGAACTCGGGGAAAAGGAATAAAAGTGGTTGGCAAAGATTACATTACTATTCCAAATGAGTTCCGTGAAAAAAATAATTTTATAAACGAATTTCTTACTACAAAAAAGATGGAATTTTACAAAATGGAAATTCTTTATTAATTCCTACTTACTTTGAATAAATTATTAGAGAAAAAAACTTGTTTTCTGTTCAATATTTTTTTTTTCTAAATGTAAAATTCAATTAAAAATGCTCTACTGTATAGAATTACGTTTTAACTTATTTATTTTATTATATTTTTTTTTTTTTTAAAAAGAGGTAACATTATTTATTCATAAATTTATTAACTTTATTATAATATTACTTCAAAAATATGTTGTAAAATTATATTTCTTGAAGAAATGTTTTTTGGTAAAATTAAAAGAAAAAAAAAAAAAAAACTTCATTGTGTTTTAGGATTCTAAATCTGGAACTTACCATTCTAAATTTTAAATGTTTAATAATATTGCTTCCGAGCTTACCGAAGGTAACGGATGCATTGTGTTCACTTTCGAGATTGAAAATTATTTGTCTCGAATTATAAAAATTCCAAGATAGAAATCCGTTTCAGACATCAGGGAACATTTTTGGTTCCGTGTCGGTCTGTGTGTCCGCGAATCATGAAACGTGCGCTGATAACTTGAGTAAATGTCGACCGATTTTGATGAAATTTAGTAGACATGTTCATTTTACCAATGCCCAGGACGAGTTCGTTGGACAACGTTATCCATTCAAGCGTTCACGCGCAACGCTCTCGTAAACGTAAACTTCAAATTTAAAATTGGAATATTAGGTCGGGAAAAAAGTCACTTACGAATTAGCAGCTCAGTTATGAGGAGTCACAACTAACCTTCACTAAACCACATACAACAGAAACACATACGAGGTGTAGTTACAAGCTATCTCATAACAAATAGTTTGCGAATCAGATAAGAGATGTCTCGACTGTCCATTTTCTAGGTGAAGGAATTTTTTTTGGAACAAAGTTCCTTATGGCACGTTCGGAGCGTGGGAGTGAATCCGAAAAAAACGACCAAAATCACCGTCACAAAATAACCGTCATGAAATCACCGTTACGCGAAACCCGTCACGAAATATGTACCAATGACGATAACTTGAGTAAAAGATCACCGAGTTAGTTGACATTTGGTACACATGTTCATTTTACCAATGGCCAGGCTGAGTACGTTGGAAAACGTTATCCGTCCAAGCGTTCACGCGCAACGCTCGCGTAAACGTAAGCTTCAAAAAGACAGGAAAAAATGCTATTATGGAACCCTGTTACTTGTTTTGTTTATTTTTGTTATATGTCAAATTATACGTCACTTGGTTTTATAAATATCTAAAATAAATCCTAGTTAACAGTTTATACGTCTTTAGCATTTTATGTGATTTTATAATTTATATTTAATGAAAAATGTAAGGAACTTCGTTCCAACCGGGTGTCCCGCGACACCACACACGCGACACTCACGAGATCTCACATGTACTTGCAAACAAACCTCCCAAGACTAATAAAATGCAAACCTCAAAATCATCATTTTGGTAGTTACGAGGTATCACTTATTAGCCATCGATACAGTTTTTAATCGTGGGCTCTAATTTCATGTAGAAACAGTCAAGTTCAGACAACGGAGAGGCACTAGTCAGGAACTAGACCATCAAGAGGAGCGTACAAACAGAGCCTCTAGCGGGAAGTTTGGCAATGAGGCCGAGATGGAGGAACATAGAATATCAAAGCAAGTGAAGGAGTCAAAGACCGTGGAAAAGCGGCTTCCCTTCCAGGCCGTCGGAGAATGACTTGGCTAGACTCTCTGGAAACCCCATTTTGCAAACGGGATATTGACCCTAGAAATGCAAACAACTGGTGACTTCTTTGAATACCTTCTACATCGAGAGGTAGAAGAGGATTGGGAATAAGTAAGAATTTACTAACTATAAATTAATTAATCAATAATCAACTAAACATTAATTTATAATTTACAAAAAGGAAATTTACTGACGATAGTTGTTTAGATTGGAAGATTCGAAAATTTCAAATATAGCTGAGAAGAATCTGGTTCCGTGGAAATTGGAAGGTATAAATCAAAGAAAGCATAAATTTCCCTTTTAAATGGAATTCTGTGACGAAACCTAAAGTTTGAAAGTAGGATGATTTTGCAATAAATTGATGAACAGATTAAATTAGGGATTTTTAAGCTCGGATAACCCAGTGTCTAAAGGAATAAAACAGTAGGGAATCAAGTAGGGTCTTTGGCTTTAAACTTTTGATGCTTGGTTTTATCTTAGAGGCAAAGTCCGATGTGAAAGCAAGGTGCTGTGAAGTCATCCTTGCTAGACTTATTCGTCTGTATAATCCACCAACTTGAGTAATTACTTAGCACTTGCAAGTTTACCTTTGTAACTTGTCTACTGTAAGGGCACGAGCCGAGCAGTTCAAAACTTATCTCTTAGAAATCTAGAGGGGGGGGGGGTTGAATTCCAACTTCTTATCTTCAGCACTTCATTATACTTGATAATATAAGCACTGCAATTACAATTTTAACCAACAAGTAATTGCCTAGCAACTCAGTGACCTAGCATCAACAAACATAAACAAACTCCATCCTTATCAACAATTAACAACCGCACATATCTGTAAATAAAAAAAAAACGGGAGGAAAAATTAAAAAGCCAATATTAGAATCAGATATTTTTCGCTACACTATTAAAGCGATCGTAGCGAGTTTATTTAAATCAACAAGACATTCACTATGTCTGTCTGTCAGTTTGTTTGTGTGTCTGTCAGTAACGTTGCCTTTGACTAATTTAGTTAAAATTTGGTACACATGCTCCTTTTTCCAATGATGAAGCTAAGATTGTTGAACAGCAATATCCATCCAAGTGTTCGTGCTAGTTGCTCGCGTAAAACGTGAGCTTCAAATTTAAAATTGGAATGCATCTCTGTAATGTCTTGATCTATTCGATGAGGAATCCGATATAAACGATTAAGGCTTTACCGCCCTTTCAGGTTAGGAAAATCAGTAAAATTCAAATTACTCTAGTTCTAAGCAAGATATCAAAAATCTAATCACAGGCTTCATTCCTAATTTTAATTCTGCACAATATGAGCCCTATTTCAACTCCCTATGATAAATAGTACTGGCACCATTTTAATACAACGATAAAACTCGTTATATTAAAATGGCGCCTGTACTATTTGTCATAGAATGAAAATAAATTAGAAATGAAGACTGTGATTAGATTTTTGATATCTTGCTTAGAACCAGAGTAATTTGAATTTTACCATTTTTCCTAATCTCAAAGGGCGGTAGAGCCTTAAGGCCGCTCCCTGACTAGTAGTACAGTATCGGTGCGGTATCGGTAAGCTCGTACGTTCGGTACAGATTTTTTAGTGAGCACCTATATGTTAATGAGTGCTCCCTGACTAGGGTTGTATGCGTGGGAGTGGGGCGGTAAGGGATCGGTATCGGTATATTGAGAGTCGGTACAAGCAAGCAGTAAAAACAGAAGCGGTAAAGTACTACCTTCATCTGACGACTACATAATGACGCCACGATCGTTACTTCAAGATTCCACCGAAAGTATACCGACAAGTGGGGAGATGAAGGCGGTATCGGTAAACTATCGATAAAGCAGATAATACCGCATACTGATACCGTACCGACAAGTCAGGGAGCGGCCTATAAGAATAAGAATAGTTATTCACGCACCAAGGGAGGAAAGTAAGTGATTGCACCCTGAGCGATGAAGTTCATTCACTCCCGAGGCGAAGCCAAGGGAGTTAATTATCGCGAGGGTGCAAGTGGTTTTTACTCCTGAGGTACGTACAACATTTTACCTTCAGAAGGGAGAAAAAAATATGAAAAGATTTTAATTTTAAATTTATTTATTCAACAAGAAATACTTATGTTTATATTATTTAAAACAAAAAAAAGTTAGATATAATATTAACAATTCTCTAATCAATAAGTTAAAATTAAATAATCACGTTAAAATGGGAGAATCAGCTGGAAGCTGTGTATTGAATGGTATTGACAACTGATGCATTTAAATAATAGATTAGTTAATCTACATTTAGAAATTATTATTTCACCTTTAACTTGTTTGTTTCATTTACTGATGCATCACTATGGCAACCGTAGTGGATGTTATATGATATGTGTGAAGATGACATTACATATTCAGACATGAAACAAAAGTTAGTAAATGAAATGTGTATTAACACCAATCTTATTTACGTGTGCTTTATCTAGGGCAACACTGGAGGGAATCATGAGAGTTCATCATTCCCTTGTTTACTCATTACTCCCTGTTCCACCCACCCGGGTGCAACGAGCTACTTCCCTCCCTGTAAACTAGGGAGAAAAGTTCACTTTTTCTCCCCGCTGGAGGTAAATAACGTTTTCACCAACATCGATAATAAATGGAAATCCTTAAACTGTCCTTTTTCTGACGTACTATTGTAAAGAGTATGTATGTAAAATAGTAAATTGAGACAAGCTGTAGACAAGTTTTTGTGTTTTGAAGTGAATCATTAATAATTATAGTTCACAAGATGAATTACAGTAGACATTACAGATAGAGAGGCGCCTTCCCCCCTCTCACTATACTACCCTCTTGATCTATCAACTCACCATGATTAACTCTTTTCTCAATATTCAATATTATACTGCATAACGTTCGACCCCATAGAAGCAACGGAAACGCTAAGAAAATTTGTAAAACCCTATTTATTCATTTGAGAATGCTTATAAATTTATTACACGATTGATAATTAAACTAAGAAAATTACTAATTAATAAAAATTAAAATAATTAGTAATTATCTGGTCCTTAATTTATATGAATGATCAAAATTTTAAGAACAGTTCGACAAACATTCTTAAATAAAAATAAAATTAAAAACAGCATACAATTATAATTGCAATTAATACTACCATGGGAATACTATAACTATATATGTACTAAAACGATATATGCAATTTGAAGTATTAAAATTTATTAGTTACATTATGGCTCCGGTATACACAACATTTTTTTTTTGTAACTTATGCCAATAAAGAACTTGTTTAAAAAAAAAAAAAAAATTATTATTAAAATTAAAATGCTGCATTAAGTTTATTGAACATATAACTTTAACTAAGGATTGGAAAGTATCGACTGTGAAATAATTAAATAATAATTTTTGGATAGCGAGTCAAAAGTTAAAAAAAAAATTTTTTTAGTTTACCGACGTTTCGGAAAATATATTTCCTTCTTCTGGGTAATATTATGAATGATTTTATTTTTTATGGTACGAGTTGGGAGATATAGAGTGGGGGCAACAATTCATATACCACATGTTACAATAACATCTTCACGATTTCATTGTAACATGTGGTATATGAATTGTTGCCCCCACTCCATACCTCACAACTGTACTCGTACGCATGAAAAATAAAATCATTCATAATCTTACCCTGAAGAAGGAAATATATTTTCCAAAACGTCGGTA
>KZ652232.1:1307-14276 GCA_001010745.2 Gerris buenoi
TATAGGTCCAGAGTTGGGTGGGCATCGTCGGGCCCCTGATGAGTCGGTAGCGACGAAACGACCACGCACATGGCGTTTTGCCGAGCCAACATCTTTGTGACGTTTGTCTGGTGTTGGAACAGTTCCTATGTGTCACGCTTGCGTGGCACATCCCTTGGTGTCTCTCACATATGGTTTAGCCTATTGCAGTGTGCAAACACGGTATTACATTGCTAATATAAATATATACATTCAAAATACGACTATTTATAGAATAATATTATATTAAAATAGAAGTTTATTACAAGATGAAATACATATTTCAGTAATTTAAACATTTTTTTACTTCCCAGCAAAACATTTAACATGAACGATTTATTCTTACGTTGTTTACAAATCCCAGAATCCACTTGCAAGTAACAAAGAAAATAAGGATTTCTTTTAAATAGGTTAAAGTTTAGACACTTAACTTCCCCAAATAGTTTGCAATCCCGGATTACGGGGGAGCAAGAGGGCATTTCCTTATCCAGGGGGCGTCATGGGTAATGCCGTGGTCAGCCAGGCAACAGGTTATTTTTATAGACAGGAGACAAACCTTAGGGAATTCAGCGTAATACTTGAAACATATGGCACCAAACAACTTCACTTCCATGCATTTACACTTAACATCAAATTAACTAGATATTCTGTTTTTCGAATTTTCGACAATAATGGATAATTGGTGAAAAAGTTAAGTCGAAACGTGACGGTGAAAATCCAACTTTCAAATGGAAAATACTGGAATAAACAATTAAGTAAACTTATGGCAGAGTAGTGTCAGACAAATTTACAATTAACGAACACGTTTATAATACTTATTACTAAAGTACAATTAAACAAAATAGACTGCCAATTGGTATAGCACATAGCTTCCTCGCGTCCTATCACTACTTTATTGATTTTATACTTTTACAAGCCGTTATTGTCCAATTTATTTAATGATTTCCCCCGGTTTTTAAATCTGTCAAAATTGTTTTGATGGTTTACATGCTTCAAGTGCAAGAGATCTCGGGTTCGAATCTAGCAAAGTAACAAATTGATTTATTTCTTTGAATTAAGATGCTCAAAATCTTTTGAATGATGTAAAGATTTAGTTACAATTTCTACCGCCAAATACGCATGACCAACGGTAGTGGTCTTAACACAGGTAGATAAAGAGGAGAGGGGGGTTGGAAATCTTTCCGTTTAAGGATTTTATGATCGCTGGTTTAAATTAATTAAAGTATCAATTTAACAATAGTTAAAGAGCGCAGACGGTCCATATTTATCAAGGGCTATCTGTGGGATACTTTCGATAAACAATAAAAAGTTTCATACAAATCAGATAAGTACTTTTGAAGCTATAGGTGTAAATAAATGTATGTTTGTGCGCAAGTCGAAGAGAAACCAATTAACGCAGAAGGTTGTAACTTATATATGGGATCAACAATGAGCTTATTATGACCTACCATACAAATTTCATTAAAATCGGAGGTGTTTTTTAAGATATGTTGGTTCGCAAAAATAGAGCGGCAGACCGACACGGAACCACAAATGTTCCTGAAGTCTGGAACGGATTTCTGTCTTAGAATTTTAAAAATCGGAGACATAAAATATTAGTTTCCCGTTATCTTCGGCAACCCGTGAAGCAAGAATGTTATAATGAAATAAAATGGTCTATGTGGTGTCAAGTGAAATGACATATTATGACAGGAGTAGTTATTAGATTGGAGTGTGTGTTTACTTATGTTAAAATATATAGTTATTATAAAATATATATAGTTGATTACACATGGCGCAGCCGGTAGTAGTACAATGAGCACTAGAAAGCGTAACTCAAAAAGAGTGAACAAGAAACCATCTAAAGACGATGAATCAGACGACGAGTCAATGTGGGATTCAGTCAAGAAGCTGGAGAGAAAAACAGAAAAGGCAATTGACGGATTAGAAGAAAGATTCACAGCCCAACTATGTGAATTGAAAGACATAATAGTAAATCTTATGGGAAGAAAAAATCCGGAAGAGTTAGGTAACAATATCGAACGCGATAGTTATGACCATAACCAACGGATGGACAAAACGTCTCACAGAAACCCACGGATTGCTGTCAAGATACCAGGACCTGAAAAACTTAGTGAAAACTTGACACTAGGTCAATTCAGAGACTGGAGGCAAGCTTTAGAAAACTATTTAGTGCTACAAGGACTAGATGTGGACGGAAGAGGTCAAGTTACAGCTCTAGTACAGACGTTTCTGGATCAATCAATGATTAACGTGGTTCGCCTAATAATCAAAATAGAAGACGTCAAAAACGTCAGAGCTAGCTTCGTCTTAAATAAAATTGAAGAATATTTCAAGAATAAGGAAAATGGACGCATGAGGCGCTGTCACTTTCTTACGAGGAAGCAAGAAGAAGGGGAAACGTTTACCAACTTCTATCGCGAAAAGGTAAAACTTTTTAGACTTAATGATCCTTGTCCACATTGTTATAACCAATATTTGTCAGACCACATCATAGAATCCCTGTTTGATCCAAAAATGAGAAAAAAATGTAGAACTTTATCTGACTCAGCTGACTTAAACGATATAGTCAAACTATGTGAATTGGAAGAAGCCGCAAACAAAGAAGAAAATCTATATAAAAAACAAGTCAGCAAAATAGTGAATGCCGGTAAAGGGAAAGAATGCTGTCGTTGTGGTGGTGCATGGCACTGGAATGTTAGGATGTCCAGCGAATAGTTATAAGTGTCGCCGATGCAATATTAAAGGACATTTTACTAAATGCTGTAGAACAAAACGAGTTGAAAAAGTTCAAAACTATGAAAAAGAAGATTGTAGTGACGATGAGGTAAAAATTGGATGCTTAACAATTAAGTCCGTAGAGGGAAGAAACCAAAATAATTCAATAATCACAATACAGATTAGCCGTCAGGGCAAAGAATACATTAAGTACAGAGGAACTCCTGACACAGGAGCTGAAGTATCTGTCGCAGGGGAAGACTTAATGAATAAATTAAGAATTTCGACTAAAGATCTACAACCAAGTCGATTGAGACTCGAATCAGCAGATTCCTCTCAATTAAAGTTGATGGGGTACATCAACTGTAATATTAAATGTGAAGGTCTCTGTGCAAACGTTAGAGTCCACATATGCAAAGGCGTTAAAGAGCTGCTAATTGATAGGCATTCATTAAAGAAGCTGAGAATAATTCATCAAGGATTTCCTAGGCCTATGACTACTACAGTAAGAAGGATCAGTTTTCCAGACAATCCGACAGGGGAAAATCCTAGATTACAAAGGAAGCCAGCAGGATACCAGTTTTACGGCAGAATGGAAAAGGGGGAAAGATAACATAATCTCGGATGCCTTCTCAAGGTCACCACCAGTGGAAATCCCTACCAAAGATGACTTAATTGGTGAAGAGGCGACAGTTCAAGTGAGTTCCCTAATCTCTCAGCAAGTGGCAGAAATCAGAGAGGTGAATAAAAATTCAGAAAACCTCCTAAAGGACCCCTTCCTGAGATGGTTGTCAGATGGTCCTGAGATGGCAATGTCAACGAGCTAGACCGTCGTTAGGAAGAGAACCATTACTATATGAGCCGATACCAAGCAGACCTTTCGAAGATGTTTCGACTGACTTATTCACAGCTGGAGGTATATGTCAACAAATATATGGTATATGTCGACCGGTTGTCAGGGTGGCCCATAGTATGTCAGTTTGGGAAACGAGACCCAACGGCAGAGAAAATAATCTCTTGCTTAAGGAAAATATTTACAGACACGGGAGTACCAGTAAGAATTAGAACCGACAATGGTCCTCAATACAGCGCGTCGGAATTCAAACGATTCCTTCAAACCTGGAATGTCTCACATTCACCGTCGAGTCCAAATTACCCTCAGAGCAACGACCGTGCAGAAGCAGCGGTAAAAGCCATAAAACACTTAATTTTAAAAAATACAAAAGATGGGACGTTAGATAAAGATTATTACAGTGCAGGTCTACTCGGGTGGAGAAATACTCCAAAATTCGATGGTCTATCACCGGCACAAATACTCTTTGGACGTTCTTTGAGGTCTCTAGTGCCAGCACATGAAAAATCATTTGCAAGTAAATGGAAGAAGATCGCGGAAATGTGTGACAGCAGGGTGAGACGGCAAGAGTCTCTGAAACAACATTATGACGTAAGAGCCCATACATTGAAAGAAATTAAAATAGGTACTAAAGTGTTGCTTCAAAACCCAACCACGAAAAGATGGGATAAAGTAGGGGAAGTAGTGGAAGCGGGACTTCACAGAAAATACATCATCAAGTTGCCCAGTGGAAGAGTTCTTATAAGGAACCGTCGTCACATCAGAGAAGGTGGAAGGGGAGAGAGAGAGGAAAGGAGATGTGGTGTCAAGTGAAATGACATATTATGACAGGAGTAGTTATTAGATTGGAGTGTGTGTTTACTTATGTTAAAATATATAGTTATTTTAAAATATATATAGTTGATTACACAGTCTAAAGATCAAATGTATTCAAAATAATGATGTATCAAATTTAAAAACTAAATCGATCATTTTGTGTTATTGGTAAACTTTATTATTATTTGTTAATTTCGGAAGAAACAACTATTTTAGTAAATTTAATTTGTAAACACAATAATTGTGTATTATCAATGAATGTAATGTGTGAGTCATTCATTATACCGTTATACATTGACGCGGGTACTAGGATTCATTCATTTTTATACCTGCAAGAATTAAAGGTCAATAATATCTAGTAAGATAAAAAAGAAAAAGAAACGGAAGCCACGACTGATAAAGAAGGTTGGATATTTTTCTAGCCTCCTATGTGACACATAAGATGCGTTTTGATTTTCTCTATCTTCTAAAGCACAACAACCTTATTACTATACTGACTCAGGCTTACTGCTTACTTATCAAATAAACTATTTTTATTTTTTTATTTATTACGGTTATGATTTTCTTTATCATTGAACAAAAGTACAAAATGCAGACGGGGGTGATTAAGGGAGATAAACCATGTTGGTTTTAATCTTTACTTTCAAGTGCTTTCAATAATAATATTAAGTATGTATAGTATATGACCGAGATATTTGCAAAACTTGAAAAACAGGTTGAGTCATTAGTCATTGTCATTTTTGTCAAACAATGGTAGACAATTTTTAAGTACTAGTCCCTTCACTTCAATTGAACTGATGAAGCATATAAGTTCTGTAATAAAAAAAAATAAAAAACAGCCCGATATACAACATAGACTAACTTTCTCACATACGAGTTCTTAATTACTTAACCCTGTTTTCCGTTTATTAGTTTTCCCAAAAATTATCATAAACCGCATCTTTCTATCTATCATGGTTCCGGAGATATTTCGCTGTTCCATATTAGCTGGGACACCCTGTATATAGGAGGCCCGTGGTTCGAATCCCGTCGCTGGAGTCTATATTTCTCTGTGTGTCTCCCGTAGTTAATAATAATTATAATTTAATTTAAATTAAAACTAATATTTTTAGTATATACATTATGAAATAATATTGATAATCAACAATAGACAAGGAATTATTATAAAAATAATGAATTTTTTACTATATTTTTTGACACCCAAAAATAAAAACTTCATTATGTGTATTGTTTTGTATTTTGAAGAATCCTATCAACAATACGGTACTTTTATATATAGAAATAATGTACAAGAAATACCATGACATAAACTCACAAGCATTGTGGAAGGAGTGAAAATGAGTTTGGTTCGAGTGAAGGAGCAATGTCGAGTAACTAGAGAGAGATGCAAAGAGAGGGGATGGAAAGGTAGAGTCAAGTATCGAAAAGAATATTGCGTACAAACGGTTTTCCATACCGGCCTTATATTTTAGTGGAACGGTCTCTATACGAAATTGAGGTCCGTTATCAGTTAGGCTCATCTCGTACTATGTATTTATAATGATTATGTTCCGATTTTTGGGAACGGTAAGGTTTCGTTGAAGTCATCGTTTTTCAGCGGTCCGTATCTCCAGGGGGAAGCTGATTCTAGCAAAAAAGGTCTGAGTTAGGGGTTCAACTCCCATTATCTTGGTTCCCTACGAAACGGAGTTACCTCCCTGGACGACGTTAGCTCCATCGATTCTAATAGATAGGCAAAGATTATGTTGAAAACTGTATTATCCTCCGGCAGTTAAATATCTGATTACCATGTAAAACAAGTACTAGCTCTTATAAACATATTTCGTTGCTGACTGTCCAAGTGAAATAAAAAAACAATCACTTTCGTTTGCATTACTGCATTAATAATTAAACGTTACGGATTCTTTCAAGGTAGATAATCAGGATTTAATAGGATTGGAAATACAGTGAGGGCTAAGAAATGACATAGGGAAATACAATTTTATCATATTTGTATGTTACATTGAATCGTATAAACAAAATATTCCCCAATGACTAGTGACATATCGTTTTAGAGGGTAGGTTAATAAGGCCAAACGTGGTTGGATACAGCCGTTCCTTTTCATGTTCATTCTATAAAAGTACCAAAGGATTGATATTATTAAAGAACAGGGGACGTGAACAAGGAACTATCGTGCCTCTGAGAGGTAACTGTCAAAGTGGTTTCTGCCCTTGTTGCTCTATTTATATTACGTGGTGTCCGTGTTTACGACAACTAAGACAACCTATTATTAGGAATGCACTAGGCCTCGTTTGATAAGGATTTTTTCACAAAAAGCCTTGTCTGCTCGACAACTTATCTGATACAGTCGGTTCCGTATCCCTTTTAGTCCCGAGTATAATATACACACTGCTTTTCCCCTTCTTTTTGTCTAAGGGATCGTCCGTAAAACCTCCAGTCGAACTGGATACGTCACGCACAAAAGCGTTACATCAATCCCAGCAGCCCTTTTCAGACCCGAGTAAAACCCCTACACGTGGCTTTGGAGCAGAAAACTAGGGAAGTAGTTAATCCTAGTTGTAGAGTAAGGGATAAGCGCCTGCAGAAAACGCGTAAAATTCGCCGTACAACGGCTTGTTGAACAGTACTAAACATGNGCCATGGCCCCCCCCTGCCCCCCCCTTGCTACGCCCATGGAGAACTACATTTCATTTTATATCTTACACTATATTTTATCTTAAATCTAATAAGATCTTGTCTAACGTTAGCTACTTTTAAGCGGTAATTTTTCAGAATATTTCTTTTCGAAGAAATTAAGGAAGTGACTCCAGACGCTGAGCAAGTTTTTTAATCTTCCGCGGACCTCCTAGTTTGTTAAGAAAGTTGAAGAATCTTAGTGGGAATCCCTGGAGTTCCCTAATGTCTAAAACGGATTTCTGCCTTGGAATTTTTGAAAAAGGAGACATTAAAAAGAAGTATTTCTTCAGAACGATTCCATGGCTTACGTTACCTTCGGTAAGCTCGGAAACAAGAATATATACCTATATGAAATAAATATTATCCAGAACTCACGGTGCAGGATAAAGGGATCTGTGTCTCGGTTATCAGAGACAAAATTGTGTTCATATTCATGTTTAATTGTGTTATTGTTTTCTCAATAAAGATACTATTATTTCTTGGTAATTTATTGTTTTACCTTACCCAATAATACCCTTTCCTTAACCCACAGACCTTCCTTTCCTTAACGAACAGAGTTCAATGTTGAGAAACAAATGCACAGTTTGAAAGACTAAAGGACATTAAAATCTAATAATCTTATAATTTGCAAATGAAACTGAACGATGTCATTATTATTAAGAATGAGCAAACGCTAAATAATGTTTGCTTTAAATAATATACTTAATTGGCAATGAATATAAACAATACATTTGTTATTTTTTATTATTATGAATAGTAAATAGATTATGTTATCCAGGGTTAAGTGCTGTTTTTATTCTTGTTATATAATCGATCATCTTTAGATATTAATTCCAATTGCATTTTTATCCACAATTTTAAAAACATTGTAGCATACCTATCAGACATCAATACTAACACCCATTGAATCGACATTTTTTTTGTAAGACAAAAAATAATAATAAAATAATAAAGATGTAAGAATTATATTTAGTTATTCAATTATATTTAGAATTAATCAGTTGACAAAAAAAATTGGATTGCCTCTCAATATTATTTGAGGATCCGCTAAAATTATCATTGTACAAAGACTACCTAACAATATCACACCTTGTTTTCAACGTCGAATGAAAGATATTTGTAGATATTCTTTCACTGCTGAAATTAATAAACCAAATCGAACTTCCTTAATTAGATTATCAGTCATAGTGATGTCAAACAATAAACTGTTCCGTATAAATAATTACAATGATAACCAAAATCAGCATGGTCAGCGATCAAATACTTCCTTAGGTTATTGCTACATGAACTCGTCCTGTCCATTTCAATCCATGGGTAAATATTTATTTTAGTCATTGTGGAAGGTTGTGGCAGAACTCGCAGTTATTGTGGAAGGTTATAAAAGGACTTGTAGAGGCATAAGTCATAATATTAGCTTCAGTAAAGATAACTGCTTGTAAACAGTATGGGAACGTGCACGTGCATACCTGTAATTTAAAGTCAGCACAATTTATGTCCCAACAAGTAATAGACTATCTAAGTGAAATTTTTCACACAAAATTATATGGGGCATCTATTGTCTGACAGTCTATGAGATGTCGGATATCCTCACTGATTTGTACAAAGCACAGTAATTCATTTATCATCAGTAATCTAGTTCTGTGATTTACAATTCACACTAAGCGACCTAATCATACAGAACTCTCCCCTCCCAATCTCCTCTCGTTCTTAATTCTGTAGTCAGTCATAAATTTTAACATTATTATATTGGTTCTTTTTTTTTGTTTTTAATTACATTCATTATGTACGTGTAGATTGGTTTCATTAGTGTTTTATAGTTTTATTTCTGTGCTAATGAGTAGTTATTGATATTTGAAAGGAATTAATAATACAAATAATAAGAAATATTAAACGACGTGATACGAAAAAAATCACCGCAGTGTGAAAAGAAAGTAATAAGGGGGGGGAAAAAAATAACGATATTTTTCCGTAAGACCGATGCCAATAAGTGAGACTGAGACTGGACCCGATAAGGACATATTTTATAAGACGGTGAGATAATATATTTTACTTTTATCAAACGCTCTTATCACAATAAATTTCAATAAAAGGCAAAGAGACTTATTTTTTTGTTTTGGTCTGTTACATTACGCGTCTAGGGCGGAATGTGAATTTTACATGCGAGTTTGGAGTTTGCAACCGAGCGATAGCAAGGGTAGTAAATCCACACGAGCAAAGCAAAATGCTGTTTTCCCACGAGTTGCTTACCGTACTTTATGAACGATTGTTGGATTTTAATAATATATACAGAAAAAAAAAAAAAAAAAAAAAACAGTTACTTTAAGTAAACAAGCACCAAATTAGTTTTGTTACATGTAAACAAACAGGCTAATCATGTGATAAGGTGAAGAATTATGAAACACTCATGCGCAATGCATACAACTACGAAAGCTATCACTTTCTATGCATCTAAACAGAGATAGAGATACAATGATTATATATTTCGTATCAATCCTAGATAAACGTATTTTTATTGGGTGTTCATAACTAAAAATAGCAAATCAATGTAAAAGTAATTGAAAGAAAGTCATATGAGTAATACATGTTTTGTTGAATATTTTCCCTTAAAAAGGATTAAGGTAAAGGTAAATGAACCTGAGCTATAAAAGCGAAAGGGAATCCCTTGAAGGGAAATAGTTTACAGCCCTACTTTCCAGCTAATCTTAAAATACCAAATTGAGCAAACAAAACTCAAATGACTTTCTACATGTTTTAATAATATACATATTTCATATTGTTATGTATAAACTGTCCTATTTCCAACGATTACTAAACTATTACTTTTAGCGATAATGATCTGATTTGGTAAAAAGAATTTCTTTTTAAAGAAATCAGTAAAAATAAAAAAGTAAAAATGAAAGAATAAAGTAAACATGAACAATTAAAAAAATAGACTGCCAATTGGTGTGGCACATAGCTTCCTCGCATCCTATCAACATACTTTATTGATTTTATGCTTTCACAAGCCACTATTGTCTAATTGGTTTAATTGTTTCCCCCGTTTTTTTTTAATCTGTCAAAATTGTTTTTATATTTTACAAGAATTAAAGTATCAATTTAGCAGAAGTTAAAGAACGTAGACGGTTCAAATAATTCTTGGGTTATCTTCGGGTTACTTTCTATAAACAATAAAAGTTTCATTCATATCAGATTAGTACTTTTGAAGCTATAGGTGTAAATAAATGCATGTTTGTGTGCATGTGGAATAGAAATAGAAACAAATGGCGCAGAAGGTTAAAACTTATATGGGACCAACAATGGGCTAATTATGACCTACCACCCAAATTGCATTAAAATTGAACGTGTAGTTTCTAAGATATGGCGGTTCGCAAAAATTGAACGACAGACGGAACCAAAAAGTAATTTCCCTGCTATGGTCCCTGATGTCTGAAACGAATTTCTGTCTTGGAATTTTTGAAATCGGAAACCTAAAATCTTTTCGCTCTTCAGAACGATCACATAGCTTCCGTTACCTTCGGTAAGCTCGGAAGCAAAAAAAAAAATTGAATTTTTATTTTATTTTAGTGTCTCTCCCTGTGAGTTATGCAGGGAGGATTATTTTTTTAATTTTAACCTTAGATATAATTTCTGTTTTAAAAATCCAAGTATTGAAAGTGTGTGACAGAAAACGAAGTTTTTTTTGTTGTTTTTTTAATACTTTTAAGGAAACTAAATAAAACGGATAAAATGTTATATTTTCTAAATTGACAATATTAAGAATGTTACCAGCCTGAAGAAGCTCTGAGTAAGGGTGAAATATAGCTTGTTTAAAAAAAAAAAAAAAAAAAAAAAAAAAAACTTAGAACACGATGACAATGCAATATTGTAATACTTTAAGCCATCTTTCAGCAGAATTTAATTCGTTTTCAGCAAATTTTGAAGTTATTTTATTAGTTATTTTATTTGTTTTGACATGTCCCATATTTACATCTTTATTTTGACGGGTTTCAAATTTGTGATTTATTATTAAGAGATAAACATTAAATGACAGCGAAAAAGGAAACATAAACAAAGAAATAAATTAATTGAAGTGTGACAACCAGGTTTGTTTACACTTGTGTCCTACATTTCGGTTTAATTTTTCTGCATCTGTACTTCTTTACTTGTACACATTTNTCATACTTGTGTATATAAATGTGATAATATCCCTTTGTCTAATTAACTATTAAGACAAAGGAATATTATACTTGTGTATAAAAATGTGATAATATCCCTTAGTCTAATTAACTATTAAGACAAAGGAATGTCACACTTGTGTATATAAATGTGATAACATCCCTTTGTCTAATTAACTATTAAGACAAAGGAATATTATTTCTTCGCTAAGATAACTGTAGACCTTATTGTCCTACAATTTTCTATATAAGATTTAGTCTTACACATGATAAGACTTCATTTTAAAATAGTGTAATAAATCTGCCTCAGGAGTCTCAATGTCTTGGGGGAAACAAACACACAAACCTTTCAGATTTGAGACTTCTGTAGGACAGACTATTTAGAACCAAGGGGTATGGTACAAATAAATTGAAATTAAATTCTAAAATAAATAACAATATGTTACACTTTTTATTTGTGAATTATTAACTTGAGGGTCCGCAAGCAACAGACTGATTATTATTTTCTGTTTCTGATTCATTATGAGTACATAGAAAATATGAAGCTTGTGTGAAACTCAAATAAATTAACAATTTTAACATCATGCAGTAGTTTTTCTTATTTATCAAATTATACACGGGTGCTTGCAAGAGGTTGGGCATCTATAGATAATCGCCGGTTTCTCACTCGTTTCTGTACGATTAAGTTTAAATATTAAGTGTAATAGTTGCATATTCTTTTTCTACACTTCAAGACCTTTAAATTGATGTATAACATGACATGGTAACTAAAAACTTTTTTTTAGTCACCCACCATATTGGCCGGGCCGCCATCTTTGAAATATTATGTGTAAAAACTCCAAATTGTTTCAGTTGTCTAAAATGCCGAGATGTACCTTTGTGCCAAATTTTATGTTTCTAGCTAGTTATGAATTAGTTGTATGAGTAGTTTATGAATTGAAACAAGCCAACGGACAGACAGACAGAGCCGTTATATAAGGTTTCTTTTTTACTTTGTACAGAAACCTAAAAATCCAACATTTTCGGAGTTTTGTTTTGTCTATTGCTTAATATGTCTGTTCCTATGCATCGGAGGGCAAAAATAGTTATTATCAATATTGCAGAGGACAAATATTTTTACAAATTCAGTTTATATGTTTAAGATATGTTTCTACGTTCTTTTATTTTTTCGAAACGATTAGATACAATTAAATAGATTTGACAATCCTTTACACTTCACAGCAATGTCGCTGCTGGTTTTACTAAAACAAAGTATTGGTAAAAAAAAAAAAAAAAAATGGATAAATATAAAAAACTTTTCCTGTCCTAAAATTTAAATTTTAATTATTAAGGTCAAGTTTGCACGAGCGTTGCGCGCGAAACTTTGACGAATACGAATAACGCTGCACAACGAACTTATCGAACCTAAGCATTGAAATGAGCTACAACTTTTGTAATGATGGATTATGTTGTATAATGAAATAATACAAAATATGTTTGGTTTCTTAAAGATATTATGGATAAACGTTGTGGTAGAGTTCAAAGCACACCTACTCAAACAATCCCATGCAAATATTAAAATCCACGAGATTCCTAAAGTTTGAAAATCAGACAGCTCCACACGTCTCTTTTCAAATATCTTTTTCTAGACTCTCCTCAGAACCAAGCTTTAATTTTATATGCAACTTTAATTGGCTGAATTTTTTTTTTTTTTTTTTTTTTTTTTTTTTTTTTTTTTTTTTTTTTTTTTTTTT
>KZ652232.1:15119-67045 GCA_001010745.2 Gerris buenoi
ACACAGGTGCATCTCGGCATTTTAGACAACTGGACAAATTTTGAAGTTTATACACTTAATATTTTCAAGATGGCAGCCCTGCTAATATGGCGGGTGACCGCGCCTTACTTGTTTTAAAGGCTAGATCTGCTTTCTAAAAATGTTTGCACTAATGAAACGCTAAATGAACTCACTGACTTTTTTTAAGGATAGATCTGCTTTTTGAAAATGTTTGCACTAATTAAACTCTAAATAAACTCAATGACTTTTTCTAAAGCTAGATCTGCTTTTTGAAAATGTTTGCACTACATAAACTATAAATAAAATCATTGCCTTGTCGATTTTATTTTTAAATTACACTTCAAAAAAAATTAACCAAAATTGAATGCATTTATAATACATTTATTATTATTAAACAATAATTCAAAAGATACATTATTATGACTTCATTACTGCAACCATTAGTGCAATTATCATAAAATAAATCTAGCAAAACTAAAATGGATCGATAATAAACTTTTTATATTTGTTACTTATAAATAAAAATACTTCAAATAAATTCCACAAATCCTTTAATACAGACTTTAATTTGTATTTTGTAGTAAGCAAACATAACATAAATAGGTTTTATTTATTTTAAGAATATTTATTTTTCCAATGTAATGTACTATATTTGTTTCCCTTGAAGTAATTAAACCGATATATTATATACATATAATAATAAAATAAATTGAAATTAAAATATTTGTAATAAAATACACATGTTTATAAATAGTAATTATATACATGAGACATATAGAAAGAAAAGGGTATTTCCCTAGGGCAGGTGATCTAAGGGTGGGGTTGTTATTGAAGGGTTGTGATTGGTTGAATGTATTGGACTTGCCGAATTTCAGGTATAAATAGAGGTGGGGGCGGGTAGGTCAAGTCAGTCAAACCGGGTTACTCAAAGTATTCGGACCTTTCTTCACTACGCAGTCCCTTAACTACAGCAGCGCTCCGGACCAACAGTGGATTCTAATGGAACTAATATTCTCCTGTTTAAATCAAGTAAGTTTCATTTTGGGTTTAAATAAGTGTAAAATTATTAAAGTGATTTTTTAAAATTTAAATAATTAAATTAATGATATCAATTATTAATAAAAACTATCATAAATATTAAGAATTAAATTAAGATTGCTACGAAATTATAGTGATACTCTAACCACCTCAACTTACAATTTCTTCACATTAAAAATTAGGCAATATTAAACATTTCAAGAGTAATTTAAACTAAATATCCTTTAAATTAAAACCAAATCTATTTGAAATACAAGTCCCAATTTTAAACTTGCATAATTTTACTGTTAGTAGGTTTCGGTATCACATACACCTATAAATAATTTTGTACATAATAATAATAATTTATAGTTATATTTAATGTCTTACTAAATATTTTATATTTATTTAAATTAAGTTTACTATAAAAATAGCATTTCAAGAATAATTTAAACTAAATCCAAACCTTTAAATTAAAATTCTAATAATTTCGAGGATGCCGTAAAATTAAATTAAACCCGTATCAGTTTCAAATATAATGTAAACTATTTTCCATATGCGAGTATTTTTTCTTTTTCCAATTCTTTATCCCTACTTAAAATATTTCCTTACTTTCTACGACGGTTATAAATTAAAGATTTAAAGTTAGTCCAAATTATGCCCTCCGAAGTCCAAAAAGACTCTCTGATAGAAATAATTAAATAAGTTTTTAATAGATTGATTCCTGCGTATTGTTTATTAGCGTTCAAATTGTCAGTCACATCAACACAGCAATAGCACTTGTACATTTTGTTTGGTAATTGTATTCACATAATTTTATAGGAAATCAGTTCCCTGACTAACCACATGAAGTCATTTGATAAGGATTGAGACTATGCACAATACACAATATACCACTGATAGTGTTTAATGATAACATTGTTTCTTGTAACGATTAAACAAATGAACCATTACGGTTTGAAGTTTATGACAAATCAAAACTGACTCCAGATAGTTCAATCAACTTTCAAAAAAGATGTAAAATGCTGAAGTCTCATTAAATTCATTCAATTAATTAAATAAAACATGCATTCTAAATACTGAAGACTTGAATCTAGCTTGACAAGTTTCGTAAAATTGGTTATGACCAGTAAACCGACAAATACGAAAAACTAGTCTATTAAGATATTGTTAATTTATTATCAGTAACATTACCTAACAATTATGTATATATTTCAATTAATTTAATAGCTATACGATCAGCCGATACGGTCAAGGTGGATATTGCCTGGTTCTAGGTGTTATTTCCTACACCGGGTAAAATTCGTCCTGATCTTACGGCATATTACTCCGTATTGAGTCCATCGACTAACCTCACCATCATTATCATCTAGGGCGAACTTGAGGCGACCAGTGTCATTCTGGCCACGGTTCAATAAGAACACAGTCTGACGTGACTAGATTGTACACTTGTCCACTCAAGATCTGCAAATAACATACAGCGATCGAAGAACAAGAAGACTTCTATCTCTAGCTTATTCTTCTTTGGTGATCTAACTCTTTGGTTGATTAACTATGCCATAAAGCTAGGTCAGCAAAGCAGAATGGGTTAGGGCAATTATCTCAACGAATACGACTAGTGTCAACGCCCACCACGAAATACCACGTCCTTATCATTCCTATGAATGAACACATCAGCGCACAGGTATATAACTACGAGATTCTCCATGCCTTTACATGAATGCATAATCCTCAGGGGTTCGGACTATCAAGTTAGTGAAATAGTCATTTACATGTGTTTTATATCACAGCTTGACATTCCTTAACCCCAAGGATGATTTGCCTACCGAATTCAGAACATCAAGTCTTCGAAATGGACAATTTACTGTCCACCTTGTCGTTTAAAGGCTGTAAGCCAGGAGTCGAACTTCACCCTAGTAGTGTTAGTTATATTCATACACCACTGGGAGCAGTTCGTCCCTGGAGGACGGTCTTTTCTACAGGATTCTGAACACCTTCTTGATTTCTCGACTGCTCCAAACGGGAACAGACAACGATTGAAGGAACTAATGGTGTGTATACGGTGATATTGATTCCATATCACAGCATTATGTCCTACCAATCAGTGTCTTGAATATCAACAATGACAACTAATTGCGAAGTCCAAATTGCGTAAGAAGTGAAAAATTAAAATCAAAAGGGTATGAAGAAAACCTAATATACGTGTAAATTATGTAGGTTAATATCTATTTTTTAAAAAAATGTAATTTGCCCTTACATTTTTATCTCATATAGCTAAAAATGCTACTAAACTGATGTTAGATGTCGATCACACATACAAAACAAAGCTGATTACTAGCCGATCAGGTCAGAATGAATATTGCCTGGCTCTAGGTGATAAATTCCTACACCGGGTAAGATTCGTCCTAATCTGGCGGCATCTGTACATCTGAGTTAAATCTGCAAATTGAAGAGAATCTAACAGACCAGGAAATGGAATTGAAGCTTCAAGGAATGTATTGAGGTACCTTCATTTTCTTTACATATCTTATTATTGTCTGTTTCTTTAGATTGTTACTCCCCTATGTTTTTTAGAATATAATTAACTTCGACTAAATAACTATTATGACAAAGGGATGTTCATTACCAATATTCTTTGGGACAAAGGAATATCACACTTCAGTTTTCATAAGAGTAGCAACAGTCTAAAGAAGAACACCGTACACCTTCTTTAAATACTTAATCCCCTCTGTTTTTTTTGTTTTTTTTATAATGGAAGTAACAATCTAAAGAAGTACCCTGGTTCTTAATAACTTAACTAATTTTTTTAACATAAATTAATTTACCTTCGAATTGCCATATTTAATTTTTTTATGACACTTAATGAAAGGTCTTTTTATTTTTTACCTATAAATCTGCGGTTACGATGTAATAACGTGAAATTAAAAAGTGGCGCTAAAGAGCCATCTTTAAAAAAAAAATATTACGATATTCTATGAAATTTAATAGGAAACAATATTTATGTTGTGGCTAATGTACAATATACATGAATATGACTTCCGAAACTGCAAGACAAGATTAGAAGCGACCGCAATATGAAACAAGAGAACGAGATCCAAGCAAGAAGCAACTTAAGATGAAGGGAGAAGAAGCTTGCGGTGCTTTCTGCTCCAGTGGTGTTTTTAAATATCATTTAATCACCGGGCAGAAATCATCCTAAGCTACCATGTTACGCCGTAATGAAATACCAGAAATGCAACAAACAAATAATCGCCAACTCAAAAACCCTTCAAGGTAATCAGCAACTTTAATTTTTTTTATTCCTATGTTAATATCTTAANAGTGCATTAAAAGTTGTGGTATTGCTTTTTTTATAAAAACAACATGGAAGCTATTAAAGTGTTCTGCAAATAAATCGACCATAAAATTAAAACATCAAGAAGTTTCAATTCAGACGAAATAAAATTAATTTAATTAATTAAACTAAGATTTAAGATTCAAGAATCTCATCAGGCCTCACAAATCAATTATACATTTTTAATGATAAATCGACTTCAAATCTCTTTAGACGAAGTAAAGTCTTTCTTTATTTTAGTTATCCAGCGACTCCATTGCATATTTTGTTGAATTAAAAATAATATTTAATAAATTCTACCTTTTTAGCTAAATGTTAAGGCTACAAAAGAAAGCAAACTAAGATAAAAAGTTTTTTGTGTTGATTGTCCTTATTTTGTTATGTAACAATTATGTATTTAGAGATGATTAAACAGCGAATCTGTTTTGTAAATTTTTAACATTTATAATGTAATGTGTTTTTTCGTTTTTTTTCGTAAAAACACTCAAGCCACTTGCATTAGCCCTAAATAGATAATGTTTTCAGAGCCAGTTTTTAAACTCCATAATTTTATATTAATTATTAATATATATGCGTTTCGACATGTTATATTATCTTTAGTGTTAAGTGTTAGCATAGTAAGAGCAAATTGTTACTGTGTTAACACTTAACACTGAATTTCATGTAAAATGTCGAAACACGTTTTTTTTAATAATTAATATAAAATTGTGATGATAATGTTGTTGTATCACTTTCTATTAACCTGTTAAGTCATAATTCAAGAATCGTATTTAGGTCAATGGGACTGATCTGCCGTTAGTTTGAAAATGACAGCAGTTTGAACAATTGAAAAGTTCATAACATGACTTCTGACAATATTATAGACTTGAGACTTGTTCAAAGAGGTTTCATTACATTGACCAGTTAAGTCCTGTACACTTGTAAGAATATGGTTCACAGATCTCGGTTCGAGGAACCAAGTTCCATCCTGAAGGAATACCAAGTTCTCCACGAATTTGGCTCATAAACCTCCCTAAACAGGCGAACTGGTCCGTGCTTACCGAGATTGGCGGGTTAACTTCCCATGTAGGAGAGTAAATGATTTCTGTAATACTGCTATTGTCAGAGCAGTGACCTGGCAATACTACTTTTAGCAACCCATCCGCTTTTACTATCATATTAGTGTTATCAGCTACCCCTTTGCCCCTCTCCAAATGATAAGGAAACCACCCCCTACACAATAATAATACACTACAATATAATAATCATGATGGTCATTATGCTATGAGGTGCACAAAGCGAGTAATTCCAATTCGCATGTGCAACCCATTCTGCAAAACATGAGATCGAGTTTGTTTATTCATAAATATTGTCGGCTAGCACATATAGGCCAAACCTTTCAAATCAAACTATCGACCACATTAATAAGGGCTTTTACCGTTGTGTTTCGATTTCAAAAAGTGGTATGGCAGAAGGAACCAGAATGATTATTTGATACATTCGAAAGCAGTTTCGACGTTTCTTAAGCTGAAATATGAAGTAGTAGTTGACAGGTAAAGGTGTAATCTATATTAATTTATTTTAAATTGACCTTTATGAGTTTGTTCCCCTTTTTAGTAAAATAAAAGTTAGTCTAACTTACGTTAATATCCAGGCACGCATAACCATTACTTTTTATTTAATTAATAAAACCATTTGATATCTCCATCTTCCTTTGTCATTACTGTGAGCCCATTAAGTATAAAATGGGCAAAAAAAACCAACAACAATGTGAACTACTAAGTTTACAATAAAGGAGGGAAAAGGTTTATTTTAGTTATTTTTTTAGTAGTTCAGTGTTACCATTTTGTAGTGTAAAATTTTCAATTGCGAATAGTGGACAAGTCTTTACATAATTATTTACGACTTGCAGAATAACTATATCAAATTATACAGCTTTTACAAAAGAAAAAACTCAAGTGAATGGATTTTTTAACAAAACTTTTTCATAGTCTTCGAGTCTAGACAAGGTCTAGAAGTGACCAGTTACAGTTAGGCGCCAGACGTCTATAAGGTAAGGACCATATGACTGAAACGAAGGGATAATGGGTTACAATGTGACCTGTCCTTCAGAGAAACAGTAAAACTTAGCAGGCAGTCACTTCTAGCAGCCAAAACTAAGGGAAAGGTTAAACCTAAACAATCCCTTAAGGAGAGAGGTAAAAACCTGCTTGGGCTTTAACCAGCCATGCAATAAACCCACTAAGTACAGATGCAACCCAAGAAATATAAGGCAAATATAATATAAACTTTGGAAAAAACACATGTGGAAGTTAGGGATTGAAATACCTGAATAGTATAATCCTGATTTTGGTAAGTAATAAATAACTTTTATAAGTAACACTTAAAAAGTAGGTAACCAAAAATCTTTTATAAGTTTGCCTGGAGTTTTAGTGGAACTATCTCATACTGAAGTTAAAAAAAGCTAATTTGAGTATTTTCAGGTACGATGGTAAGTAAGTTGTGCATCTGAATTTTTTATAAGCTTACTAATTTTTATAATTCTATATAAATATATACATATTTGAGACGAAATAAATACAAATTCAAATCTTATAAAATTCGATAACAAATTTAAGGATAATTCGATTTGTTTTACAGAAAATAGATTTAATCCATCTTTTAGATTTAAAAAACACGTTTAATATGTATTAGGTTAATAATGAAAAAAAGGGTTTTGAAGAGATGAATGAAAGAGATGAAATTCATTATGTTTGGACTATAAATATTTAAGAAAAAAATCAAACCTTCTCTCTTACTCCAATGATAAAATAAATTTTAAAAATATATATAGTTAATGAAGAAGATTCAATAAATATAATTTAAACTTATAAATAATGTCTCGGAAATCACAAAAAGGTAGTAAACGATTTTTTATAATGGAAAACTTTAATGTTAAAATTAAAAATAATAAACAATTTGACACTTCTTTAGATAGTTACTTCTCTTATAAAAAAAAAAACAGAGGGGAGTAACAATCTAAAGAAGGTGTACGGAATTCTTTGGACTTTTACTACCCTTATCAAAACAGAAGTGGTATATATTCCTTTGTCCCAAAGTATATTAGACTAAACATTCTTTTTTATAATAGTTATTTAGTCAGTAATTTTTATTCTACAACAACGTAGGGGAGTAACAATCTAAAGAAGTACCCTAGAATTTAGGTTTGGGAGACGGTTGTCCAATATTTATCTTTACTTTATTTAGAAATGTTTGTACAATTATATTTCTGTTGAAAAGATAAAGAAGGATCTATTACTAAACTTATCTTGAGTTCTGAAGAAGTCGTTATGAATTCTAAAAACCAATAATCATGGGAATCCTTTATAAATCATTACAAGAAATTTGTAATGAACACATTCCTCGATTAGATTAAAGAACAAATGGAAAAAGGATTGTTTTAGTATTTTAAATCTTTACCTTTCTTTGTTAAAAGATTTCAACGATCAATAATAATATTTACAGACCAAGTGAGATTTGGGGAGTGTGTAGAAAATATAAATTAAATATTTTTAAAAAATCAACTCCTGATTGTATTAAAAGGTGCACGGAATGTTCTTTTTTAGACTGTTACTCCACTTACAAAAACATAAATGTGATATTGATATTCCTTTGTCCCGAAGTACGTTGGACTTTGGACGTACTTGCCTTTGTCTTAATAGTTATTTAGTCAAAGCATTAAAAAAGTAAGAAGTACCTTTTTACGAACTCAATAGACAAATAAGGGACCGGGCGTCCATGGTGCTGGAAAGGAAGAGCAAAAACATTAACCCCCCCTCGATCTTGGGCTAATTTTTCTCCTCTCACCGCTCCCTACACGGGAAGCATATCGATGGCATATATATTGGTTTGGATTCGGTTTTGGCGAGATCCTACGTACACAAATTTTCCCTTTTATATATTAAAGATAATGCGGAGTGCTACAGCGTCCAAAAAAAACAGCCTAACATTTTTTTCCCTGATAGATGCCAAAAGAAAAACATAATACAATTCTAGCTTGACCGTTACACAAATCACAGAGTATAGCATTTATCAACTGGACAAATAATGTTAAGATTCCATTAAAAAGGTAATAACAACTCTCTATGTGTAGGAACCTAAAATGAAATTATCAGTGGTTCAATCTAAATCTACCTATTACCTAATAATAATAATATAATAATATACCTATTAATGACAGTAGTCCTTTAGATTGTTACTCCTCTATGATTTTTTAAAAATATAAATGACTGACTTAATAACTATTAAGACAAAGTGATGTTTAATCTAATGTACTTTGGGACAAAGGAATATCAAACTTGAGTTTTTATAAGGGGAGTAACAGTCTAAAGAAGAACATTCCGTACATGTTCTTTAGATTGTTACTCCCCACTGTTATTTTATAAGGGGAGTAACAATCTAAACAAGTACCCTAATGCCATACTGAACAACAGCATAGTTTGCAAATATTGTTTCTAGTTCTAGAGGAACCATGTTAAGAGAGACTTCAAAGCTAATTAAAACCTCACCTTTGGCTCTTTTAAAGAAAAATATACAAACAGAAGTGAAAAGAGACAACGAAAAGAAAAGACGGGCTCAAAGAGTTACTAACTAAAAAATAGGTTACATGGTAAGTAAAGTAAACGATATAATTTTCGTAATTAGAAAACAATATTTTAATGGTGCTACAAAATAAAGGTAATCAACAGCTTTAGAAAAAACTAGTAGCATTACTTAAGTGTTCCAGAAGGAATATAATTTAATAAAGTCACGTAAGAGTATGAAGATGTCAGTGGATGTAAGTTGTCTGTCCTACCAACATAACGGTACATAATCTTTACTTTGCCTTGCAAGGTACCCTGACCCTAACTCATAAGTCCCAACCCTTGTTATCCACTGCCACTGCAGTCATCCCTAGTCAGACAGCCAACTGGAATTTTGCTCTCTTTTAATCTAGCAATAAAACAACTCCACAAAAAATGTCTAAGCAAAATAAGGGTAAGTTTTTAACAAATCTTATTCAGAAGACGTTAAGGAAATGAAAAATACACTGTCAATTAGTGTGGCACATAGCTTCCTCGCATCCTATCATGTAGTTTATTGTTATATTATAACATTAACGTTTTATTACTTTATTGTTATATTGTTTATTGTGTAATAACAATTAATAGTTTTTAACAATCTTTAACACTTCATAGGGGTGTCGCTGTAGGTTTTACTAAAAAAATTGTATTTGAAAAAAAAAAATGTTCGTCTCATTGAATAGATAAGGTTTGATTTTTTTCCCGACCGAAAATTCCAATTTTAAATTTGAAGTTCACGTTTACGCGAGCGTTGCGCGTGAACGCTTGAACGGATAACGTTGTCCAACGAACTCATCCTGGGCATTGGTAAAATGAACGTGTCTACTAAATTTCATCAAAATCGGTTCCGTTACCTTCGGTAAGCTCGGAAGCAATAAACTTAAAACTTAAATTCACATAAGTATTACTAGTGAATTATATATATTATAATTATACTAATTTAGTTTAACATTAAGTAATAATTTATAACAAGAAAGTTTTCTTTGATTACAACCTTAAATAAGAATTTTGAAAAAGGGAAAAAGTAACAATTATTGTAAAGAAGGTGTACTGAGTGTTCTTCTTTAGACTGTTGCTTCCCTTATAAAAATAGAAATGTGATATTTCTTTGGTTGTCCTAAACATCCCTCCGTCTTAAAAGTTATTTAGTCAAAGGAATGTATAAATAATTTTATTCATTTATATCCTACAAAAAAAACATAGGGAAGTAACGATCTAATGAAGTACAAAAAAAGTCCAGTCATGCACCATGACTTAATGAGCGAATTTTCATAGAAATCAGTGTATTATTGGTTTAAGATAATATAGAAAAATTTTGGTTCAGCATTTGCAAGGGTGAAAAAAAAAAAAAAAAAAAAAAAATTGGTACACAGGGGTATGGGGTGCATAAGTCACAATAGTATTTACCCTTCAAGATGCATGACGTTGGAAAGCTATTTAAGAGTACAGTAATCGTTGTTATGTACACTTTTATAATATTTACATATAAAAGGGGGGTAAAATCGAAAAAAACATGTTTTAATGCTATTTTTGACCCTAAATGGTCAAAATTCAACCCCTGAATGGACTCTGGAAATGGAAAAATTCTGGCCAAAGAACTCATCCTTTCTTTTGATATTATTGACATTTTAAAATTTGATTGAAATTTTTAAGTGCATCCTAAGGGGAGATATCGTCTGGAGTGACACATATATAAATAAAAAAAAGTGTTAAATTTTAGGAATCGATTCAGAATGGTCTGAAACAGATTTCGATGGAAAAATTTTCATTACAAAAATGTTCAAGCCATTGCAATAGCTTAATTTTCTTCTAAAATTCGCTAAAAGAAAGAGAGGAAAACAGGTCAAATATATAGAAATATAATAGTAGTATAAGAAATTTATTTAATGATACAAACAAAGATAAGAGATTTTATCGAAAAAATCGGTCCGAGACATCTACTACTACTAGTTCATATTTACTTAGCTCAATGTTTCCTATTTATTAGTTCTTGTATATAAATTTGATTATTACTATAAAAATAACTATACTGATTATTACCATAAAAATAACTTGGGAAATCGAACCCGGGCTCTCTCTGTCCGCGTTTTAAGTATTTATTTTCTCAGGAACTTGATTTTTCCCGGGAAAACGACTTATATGGTTAGATTCGTATTTGAATGGACTATATTTTAGAATTTTTTAATCAAAATTGTCGGAACCGTTTTCGAGAAATCATTTTTTTCATGTTTTTCAGAATTTTTGGGGGGTAGCGCCCAACTAAAATTCATTTTTCGATTTAGCCTCGGGGTATGATTTTTCTGAACATGTATGCCAAATTTCGTTAAAATGGGCCCAGTAGTTTAGGCTCCAGGCGTCTGCACAGACGACAAACAAACATTTTTCTAAGTGTAAATCCGTCAAAATCTTAAAATCGAATTTTCGCACCATCACAGTACTTTCTCTTTATATGAGAAAGTAAAAAAATACCGCATTAAAAATGCATAAACATTCCCTAAAAGAAACAGCCTTTCTCGTATAATATTATATGTTTATTATATCGAAGTATAGCTTACGCTCTTACGCATTTGTAACGCTAACATCAGCACTGATCAGGGAAGAACAAGATCTTGAAAACAACTATATTTGTGCTAAAGGAATCCCCCAACAAGAAAACAACACCTCTTTCCTGCTTAAATAAATACATCATTTTATAAAATTGACTATTGCTATATATATAGTTCTTCCAAATCTTTTAAACTGCACTACGACTTTTGTCAATTCTAAAAAACCGGGCAATTGTGTATCACCATCTTAAAGATTATGAAAAAGACAGTTATGGTTTAGTCGGGAAATTTATGGCGTAATACGGCCACATGTGATTGATGTGATGATGATGTGTTGACCTTATTGACTTTTCAATGGTGTAGTAATACATATTATAACATTAGTTAAAACATGATAAGCAATATTCATTCCGTAATGACGATGAATTAACCAGATGATCAACGGAGTTGAGACTGATCAAACACACAGACATTTAGATTGATAATTTAATGTGCAGTATAATAAACAGGTCAAGTGTGTGCTAGTTTTTTTTTTTTTTTTTTTTTTTTTTTTTTTTTTTTTTTTTTCTTTGCTAGTGACTATAAACATAAATACATAGAAAAGAGCATAATTATAAAAAACGGATTTTGACGGATTTTTTCAACGGGGTATCTTTACTTTTAGTCAAAGAATACTCAGAAATGTTTTCAGTT
The DNA here is from genome assembly GCA_001010745.2 of Gerris buenoi. Classification (NCBI taxonomy): domain Eukaryota; kingdom Metazoa; phylum Arthropoda; class Insecta; order Hemiptera; family Gerridae; genus Gerris; species Gerris buenoi. The sequence continues at coordinate 27,290 of KZ652232.1, forward strand.
TTTTTGCACTTTACATTAGCGAATAGAAGAGGGGGGGGGGGGGCACTTTTCACACTAACTTTAAACTCGCCTACGCTCGCCTTATCAAAGCTTTATAACCAAAATATAATATATTTTTGTAATGAACTCGACGCACACTTTTATATTATACCCCACACGGACTCCAAAATAAAAAATATATATATATATATATTTTCTCTATTTTTTAACCCTAAGTTACTTTACCCTAATTTTTTTAAGCCACTATATTTTTAACATGTGTGGGTAGGTACAAGACATACACATGCCAAATTTCAAAGTGATTGGACTTAAGGAGTAGCCGTGAGAGCAGGCGACAGAAAACAGAGCGACAGACACACGCAGGAAAATATAAGGGTCCTTGGTTTTGCCTTCGGACCCTAAAAACAAAATAGAGAATCAGTTTAATTATAAAAAACAAATAAAGGAAACTAGATCAAATACGTGTAAGCGTAATGGTTGAAAGCTGGTAATAGAATGGCGTTAGTTAATTTTTGGAAAGACGTCTTACTTAATTCCTAATGTGTATAGAGTAGTTAATTTTTGTGGAAAGACGTCTTTCATAAAAATTAACCACCTGCATTATACTAAACCGATTTTAGACATTAGTTGTCAAGATGGAGACATATTTTTCCTTATTCCAAATAAAAATAATTAGTCGATTCACAGCAGTTGTTGAAACTATTATGTATTGCATTAGATATTGCTATAGCTGACAAAATACTATGTCAATATTTACGTCTTAGTCTTACCGATATCAATATAAGAATACTAATAAATTGATCGTATGACAATCCAAATATTTAACTAATAATTAGCTTAAACACCTGTAAAGTTGTTGTTTGAAATTCAGATTGTATAGAAATTACGGATCGATTTTTATCTTTGATTATTTTTTATCATTAAAGATTATTAGTAAATGTGAGATTTCATTTGTAACGATAGCGTGAATAATGGCAACTATATCACCATGTTCCTAATCTATCGCATTCCTTAAGAACCTCTTCCTAATATTAAGTGTGAGTCATAATCATATGTATGCTACGTTGTAAAAGTGTCATAATGGCTATCTTTTTATGATTTATAGTAACACTGTGTTACTATAAATCATAAGATAGCCATTATTGTCACTTAACTCACTTAGCTTTGCATAAAGCTATTGCTGTTGACGACAACTTAAGATAAATGTAACCAGCAACATTTCTTTTAAACCATCTAGGCACACATTTAACACAAATTTAGTTTCCGAAATAATATGATGCCCTAATATGTTCAAAGGCAAACAAATAAATGGTTATATGAAGAGATTTGACCTCCGTATAATATGTTAGCATATACCATAATACGTTGAAGATGTATCGGACCAATTTTTATGTAATTATTTCATGCTCAACATGCATGTTTGTTGTCATTCCAAAAACCAATTTTTTAGAAAGACCAATTTTATCATAGCGCGTCAGCTTCCGCGGTTCATGACATCATAGATTTCTAGGTCTTTCTATGATGGCCATGTCATGTTAGATGGGTTTTCCAACGTCCTACGCTGGAGCGCTCATCAGGGATGTACATGACAATCAATTAGAAAGAACTAGTCCACTAGAACTTGTCTCTCTTGTAGACCATTCCTGAACATGCCTAAAAAGAAGTAGAAACGTTGGAAAAACCATCAAACATGACGCGGTCACCATCGGAAGACTTATAGAAGACTAATTTTGGTTACACTGTTGCGTTGGTCCAGGACATAATATCTCAAATTATGGATTTCTTCATAAACATAGTTTCTGACTATGACCAGCTATAGAGGTAAAAAAAAACCTAATTGTGTTCATGTTGTTAAAATATAACAATAAACTAACAGGTTAAATAGAAAGGTCACAAGCAACAGGTAACCTTAAAAAAACTTCTTATAAATCAAAGGTACCTGAAAAACCATATTTGTCACATATTTACACAGTCTTCCTAGTATATTCCACGTGGTTTATAGGGGAGACAACTTACGAATCCTATAGCAGTGCTCAGGTAACTTAAATATAACTCTCTAAGGTTAGAAGGGCGGGTAGTAATGTTCAGGGTACAGTTAACCTTCATAAAACTGCGTACAGATCAAAATACCTAAAAAATAAGTTTTAAGGGTACCACATTCGTAAGCACTAGACTGGTTCTCAGGTAACTTTAATAAATCTGGCAAAGGTATAAGAAACGGGTAATAATGTAGAAAACTATATAGTTTAACAGGAAACAGAACCCTAATAAAACTGCGAGCAGGATCACTATGCAGTACACGAAAACTTGTACATGTCACATAAGTGTAAGTAAGTGTAATCTTAGTTTCAGCAGAGAAGAGACAAAGGTTTGCTGATTATATAGTTTAGATTTTAGATAACAAGTAGAGGTTTCAAGTAACATGGTAAAAGTAGTCATAATAAAACTGCGTTCAAAGATTAAGCACCTGAAAGTCGAAAGGTTTACAAGTAACCTAAAAGCGTATAGATCAAGAGAGCGTAAGCTAAAAAATTTTAATTGAGAGAACAAATACAGGGTGGGGCAAAAGATATGTATCGGTTTTAAAGAGATGTAGAAAAAAAAACTATTTCACTTACAGAAATGAGGTTTATATTGTTCGATTCAGTAGATAAAATAGTTTTTTACATTAAGTTTTTGAAGATGACATCATGAAGATGGCGGCCGTCAGCTGCGATACATTCAGTGACGAGGCCCACTTCCACCTTTGTGAAACTGTTAATAAACAGAATTTTCCCTTTTGCGCGCTAACCAGATTTGAGTGTATGTGGTTTTATTCTTTGGGGCTACCTAAAGGAAAAAGTTTTTAAACATCTTCCACACACCCTGGAAGAGCTCAAAGAAAGAATAGGGGAGGAAGTTATGATTATACCCATCCCAATGTGCCGTAGAGCGGTTGAAAACTCGGAATCGTCATCAAGAATGTATCGCGACTGACGGGCGCCATCTTCAAAACTTAATGTAAAAAACTATTTTATCTACTGAATCGAACAATGTAAACCTCATTTCTGTAAGTGAAATAGATTTTTTTCTACATCTCTTTGAAACCAATACATATCTTTTGCCCCACCCTGTATAACAAAATGAACTTAGTATCATCGGCAAAAATTCGGGCCCAGCCGGCAATCGGGCCGGTATAGTTGTTAATAGTTTTAGTTCCATCAGCAATAATCCGGGCCAGGCCGGCAATTACTACATAGTTTATGCTCCCAAATTTAATTCCATCGGAAAATTACGAGCCCAGCCAACAATCAGGCCGGTATATTGTTTAATGAATTTAATTCCATCGGCAAAATCCGGGCCGAGCGCATTTTGAGTAATTAAGTGTATACAGATCCTAATATAATACTTGATTAATTCCTTTTATTGGAAAATATTTACAGAAATTTCGAATGCATCTGTCATTACTGTGTCTGTTTGGTTTTATATGTATTGCGGGTCCAAGTTATGTAATCATNTCGCAGAATTATTACAAATATGTAAAGGGAATGTTTAATTGTAAAAGTAAATACTTTCTGAATTAAATATTCAATCTACTTTTAACAATAAGGGTTAGTACACATTGAGACACAGGACAGGGCAGCAAAGTTATTTTCTACCGCAGAAAAATACGAAACCGCGCGAATTGAGACGCCAGAACCACTTGTGTCGTGATACTTCCCTCCCCGATTCCATGACTCAAATCGTGAGATTTCGTATATTTCTGCGCTTAAAAAATGCCACAACGTGCGCCTGGGTTAAGCTGCTACGTATATATATCCGCTTAAAATCATTAATTTAGAGTATTGATTTTCAATTTGGTTGGAATTTGATCAATAATAAAATTATTAATTTTAGCTGACTGAGACTAAAATATGAGTTTTTAAAATAAGGAGATTAGAATGTAATATTTTAAAACACAAAAAGATTTCCCTAATTGCACAGTAAAAGTTATATGCCCAGGGGATATTCCATTGAAGGAATTCCTATTCAAACACAAATTTCCATAGAGGTTCAAGAAATTGGAAAGTACATAAGAATTAACAAATAAACCCCAAGTAACAAGGCAGTCAAATATTTTTAAAATTATATAAATAACAATCCATTAAATAATAATAATAGCTTTACCTTTCCTAATACATTTCTGCTGATATTATTATTGCTTATTGCTACATTTTCTAGAAAATAAACATTTCTCTAGTAATAAGAATAAGTACAGTAACTTTTATGGTTTCATTATGGTGAAACTCTACAGCAAATTCTTTATAAATAGTTGTTTATTTACCTAGGTAAAATATTCCTAATTACTTTCTGCTTCAATATTATAAAAATATTGACAGTTCTTTAGATTGTTACACCCCTAATAAAAAAAAATAAAGAGGAGTAACAATCTGAAGAAGGTGTACGGAATATTCTTCTTTTGACTGTTACTTCTCTTATAAAAACAGAAAAGTGATACCCCTTTCTCATAAAGAACATTGGACTAAACTTTGTCTTAATAGTTATTTAGTCTAAGTCATTAATATTCTAAAAAAAACATAGGGTAGCAACAATCTAAAGAAGTACCAACATATTTTTATTACAAGATTGGGCAAAGCCAAAAGAACGTAGTTTTTAAAACGGAAACTACTAAATATCTGCTTGACATAAAATATTTTATGAAAATATACAAAAAAAAAAAAAAAAAAAAAAAAAAAAAAAAAAAAAAAAAAAAAAAAAAAAAAAAAAAAAAAAAAAAAAAAANTACGTATCTCATTATCATTTCGAAAACCAACTTTTTCATATTACGTATCTCATTATCATTTCGAAAACCAACTTTTTCATATTACGTATCTCATTATCATTTCGAAAACCAACTTTTTCATATTACGTATCTCATTATCATTTCGAAAACCAACTTTTTCATATTACGTATCTCATTATCATTTCGAAAACCAACTTTTTCATATTACGTATCTCATTATCATTTCGAAAACCAACTTTTTCATATTACGTATCTCATTATCATTTCGAAAACCAACTTTTTCATATTACGTATCTCATTATCATTTCGAAAACCAACTTTTTCATATTACGTATCTCATTATCATTTCGAAAACCAACTTTTTCATATTACTTATCTCATTATCATTTCGAAAACGAACTTTCTCGAGAATAAAGATCAATTTGTTAATGTATATTACGATGGACTGACTACTATCAAAATCTACCGAGGCAATTTAAGGTTCTATGGATTTTGTTTAAAGGATTAAGTCTTTTTTTGGAGCACCACTCTAAAAAACACAAAATTTAGAGCTGTAATTGATTTTGATCAACTTTACCGATGCCGTTCCGAGAGCATGAGGCACCTGGGCCAAAGACACCTAACACTTAAGGCGCCGCGCCGTTCCCTTTACTGCTAAATACACCAATTAAACACCAACCAAGAAGTGATGACACACGGGAAAACTGATGTAAACATATGCATTCGTTCAAAATCGGAACTCTCGTGTATTGCCGAAGTTGGTAACTGGTACTAACATCTTTTATTTTCTTAAGAAAAGCTCCCCCTCCCCATGACAGTAAATCAAAGTGACACAAAAACAACAAAACTAGAGCACTCCTCAGATTTTCTTCATGGATTCTTGGTCATGGTTTAGGTTTAGAGTAAATTGAAATTCAAGTGTTAAAAGAAATTAACTCCTTAAACTTAATATAACTCGATAGATATACTATGCACAATTACCTGAATTTAACTTATATCTGTGTACCAGTTTCGACACCTTAAGACACGAGCCCGGGTCAGCACCGTAAGGGTAAGTGTCCATCTGAGACTAAATCTCGAGAGCTAGTCTCGAGATTAGTCTCAGAACCTTGTCCACTTGAGAGCAACATCAGCCTCTCTCGAGTCTCGGAGAGTCGGCGAGTCTCCGAGACTAGTCTCAGCCCAATGTCCACTAGCGATTTCAATCTCGAGAGCGAGTCTCGATACTAAAAAGTCTCAGATGGACACTTACCCTAAGGATGGCCCAAACTACTGCCAATTAATAATCACAATAATTAAACATATATAGGTAAAACTGAAGAAGAGGCGGTTTGTAGAAAAGATGGCGGGGCCTCACTCAAAAGTATTTTTTTGACAAAGGGATATAAACTCTCCTTGAACAAATCATGTACAGGGTAAGCCAAAAAACCCCGCACTTTTTTGAACATTAATAGCTCAGATTTTGTAGTAGAGAAATGGGGTTTGCGGGGTCTGAAAACTACATTCTTCTAATTTAAATTTCATATCTATAACTTTAAAACTATTGGGTGAAAGCCATAAAATAACGGTTTGAAATAGGGTCTTAAAAAAGACGGGTAGTGATCTTGTCTGTTATTATACTTTTGATAGAATAAATTACCATTGGTGAAGGGGGGGGGGGTTCTTTGTAGGTTAGTGGGAGGAGTCCCTCAGTGTTATAACAAACATTGAAGATGTTCTAACAAACTTACATCAACTAACATCCACTTGATTCTTGGCCTACAAACTAATTTTGTACTCAAGATCATGTAAATTACATTGTGCACCATAATTGGCAACAAGACATCAACTTGAATTTTGGTCCACCAAATACTAAATAAAATTGTCCACCAAAATGGGCCAGATTTTTTTTTTTTTTTTTTTTTCCCCCAAATGCCTATTGTCAAGCTATGTCCCGCAGACGAACTTAGCCGACCACATATTCTTAAAAGGCACCAAAAGATTTACTTGTAACAAAATTCTAGTTTGATGTTAGTCACACACTTTTTTGCACGCTATCTCCTAGACTCCTAGACTAAAAAACAAAAACTTCATCATTAAATTTTGCCTAAAAAATTTAAAACGTATGATGCCTCACAGAGAGGATTCGTTTTAATTTTTATTTAAACCCAAAAAAGATCAAAAGAGAATATATATTAATATTTTTGTAACTCACTATGAGATATTTTGAGAGATAAGATTGAGCTTTGCCTATATAAAGGTCCGTAGACCATCCTGAATCTGTCAGGTGTATTAACTTATTACAATGAGGGTCCTAACTTACTGGGTGTTAAACGACTATACTAATGATGTTCTAGCTCCTTTTTACAAAATATATCCTTCGCCCTCTTTTCAAATATGATTATTATTAAATTATTACTGTATTCTAAATAGTTTAAAAGTAGTAAAAGGTTATTAAAGTAGATAGTGAAAGGCCTTTTTTTTTAAATTATCCTGGAATTCAGAAAGCTTTAGGGGAAAAACACCCTTAGGAAACGAGCAGGGGAAGGACAATTATACACCTATATAATGACTTGGGACCTTCACATAGGTGAGCAGTAGTTTCCAATAACTAATAACAACTACTTCCCATATTATATAGTTTCACTTTAAACTAAGACGAAACAGACAAATATTGTTCCCAAAAACATAAAACTTAACCCAAACACTGTCTCCAACACAAAGTTTCTTTTGTTTTATTTATTTATTTCTTTTTTTTAAATAATAATTTAATCATACTATATTATAAAAGCCAATGAGTAAAATCAATCACATAACAATCAAACAATGGAAAAAATAATTTAACGAATAAGTAAACAGAAAGAATAAGTTGATTGCAACGCCAAAATTTTTTTTAACTTTGTAAAGCAGTAACGCCAAAAAACTGTTTAACTTTGTAAATCGTAACGCCAAAAGTGTTTATCTTTGTAAATCAGTAACGCCAAAAAACTGTTTATCTTTGTAAATCAGTAACGCCAAAAACTGTTTATCTTTGTAAATCAGTTGTCAAATTTCAAGTTAAATTATAAATATAATTATAAACAATATCAATATATTTACACAACTCTTCTAAATTTAAGAATATAAACACTAAAATACGAGTCGATGTATATATCATTTTATATAATTTAAATTTCTTCTTTGTTTATTAATTTTTACAAAAAATCATTAACCTATTACCTAAACAACTAATTAATTTACAGGGAAATACATTTAATGTTTAGATTTTTTTTCAGGATTAAAGGACTATTCAGTATATTTAAAGGAAGGCTGAGGATTTCCAATGATACTAAGAATTCAGTTAATTCTTCTTTGGTGATCTAATGCTTTATTGGTATTGTTATTTTTCCTTAAAGCTAGGTCAGCAAAGCAGAATTGACTGAAATGTTCAACAAACGTCGTATAGGATTATCGTCGACAGGTGTGAATGCGAAGAAGACCAAAATTGAATTAAAATTAAGGTAACCTAGTTATATGCATATTTTGATTACCAATAGTGTTATGTTTAACATTTTTAAGAAGCAAACCGTGTACTAACTGACAATATCCTTTCGTTTACTTTTTTACTGTACCATACCGTCTACCCATAATATTATCGAGGGAAAAAATATAACAGTAGATAAACAAAGAATTATTAAAAATCGGACGACTATATAAAAAAAAAACTATGTACAGATATACTGTGAACTTTTCTAAATAAAACTTTTTCTATAGCTAACTACTTTTCTATAGCTTCTAATTTAACTATAGTTCAATTTTTAAGTTTTTGGTAGTTTTCTTACTACCGAAAGATTAAATTTTAAATAATTCAAATTACAATTATCAATAACTACGGGAGACATACAGAGAAAAATAGACCCCCGCACCGGGACTATAGTTTCAATTTGATCTCACAAAGATTTTAATCGTAGGTAAAAAATGATCAAAAACGACTAATACTCTTTTAACCCTTCAAGAACATTCTTATAAATAATTTAAAGAAAATATAGAATTTTTATTAAAAAAAAATGTTTTCAATTCTAATCAATTTACCCACAAACATTTTAATTACATGAATATACTGATAACAACAGGTGCCAAAAATAAGAGGTACTTCTTTAGATTAATACTCCTCTACCTCTACTTTTTTTTAGAATATTAACGTTAACGACCTTGACTAAATATCTATTCAGACAAAGGGATGTTTAGTCCAAGTGTACTTAGGGACAAAGGAATATCGCATGTGCAAGCTGTTACTCATGAGGAGAAGAGCTGCGTCAGTAAAGTTGTTAAACAAATTTAGACATTTTTTGAGCACGTATTTATGCTATTCTATGACTATGATGAACTGTTATTACCATTATCCAAAATACAAAAAAATATTTAGATCACAAAACCCCCAAATTTTCACATTAACTTGTCCTATAACTTAAGAGATTATTTCACTAATCTTTGACCTGAAGGGTTGAGTCCCCCACAAATCTTAAAGGATTAAGGGAAAGGTTAATCCCCCGAAGGATAAATATTCTCTGTCTGAACTCTATATATCTTTCAGAATAAGAAGGTAATAAATATTTGCAAGGGTAAGTAAGTAGTACGGTATTCAACACAATATTATTATTTGATTACTGATACGCTTATATTTTAGTTTTATTTTATGATAATAATTCGTATTTTGATGTAAAATATCGAATTAATAGAAATAGCATATCTGTATTAGAATAATACATTGTAGTGTTGAACACAACATACTTACACTTACCCCAGCACCAGCAAATGTTAACTAAATAAAATAAATAACTTAACAATACTATAATTATAAAAGATTTTGCCGAGATAAAATGGCCTTGATAAATGTAAATGACAGGAAGAATTCCACATATAAATAATAATAGCACTGAGGAAAATAAAATAAATACTTATATTGTTAACATGACTAACTTCGCAGAAGGTAAAAAAAAAATAATACGAAATGTTACTACAAGTGGTTTTCTTAAAATTATACCAATCCGTTTTAATTTAACATGATGACGGTTTTAAGTTATTACATGATTTATATTCAACATGATTATATTATATTATATTGTTATTATATTATATAATATATTAATAACATATAATATTATATATTATATATATGTTATTATAGTATATATTGTTATTATATTATATTGTTATAACATGATTTATATTCAACTTCTATTCAAACGTTATTATAAAATAATAAATTTATACGGAAGTAAAAGAGTAAGGAGAATCATAGATTTAAAAATCTACGTTTAGATTTTGTTAAAAATGTCGGAATAATCAGGCAACACTTGAAAAAACAGATAATGTTAGGTTCGGCGTAGGTTTCCAGAACACATAACCTTTCCGATGACACAATTTTCTTGCAGTCGTTAAGTCGTTAATGTTAGTTGTAATAAATGTTAAAACTGAGTTAGAATTCGGAATGCGGTTTTAATCTTTTGTTTATTACTTTTAAGTGAAGTTTTAAATAGAAGAATAATGAGGTGACGTGGAATTATAACAGAAAGTAGAAAGGAACAACCAAGGTAAAGCTTTTCAATATGAACCTGAACCTATCTGATTATATCAGATTCGATTCGCCGCTCGGCGAAGAATCGATTGATATACCCGAAAGTTTAATTACGCCACTTACGGCCCCACCAAGGATAGATGCAATCCACAAAAAGCTATTCAATCCGCGCGACTACGGCCTAGCGGAGGATTTTAAATTGACCAAATTTGCGGGTTTGCGCGGATGAGGTTGCAAGGTCCCGCAGCAGACGCTTTTGCGTCTCTTGGCGGGACTGCACGAAGAAGGAGATCAGGAAAACGTCAACGATCTACCGGCTATGGGTATAGGGTTAGACTGCTGCATTAAACCATTAAAGTACGTCCCTTATTATTTAGTTCAGACTACAGACTACTTCTACCCTATAGTTGACGACCCATACTCTATGGGAGAGATTGCATGTGCAAATACACTGAGCGATCTATACGCTGTAGGAGTTGTCGATATCGATAATTTAATGATGGTTCTGGGTGTATCTGAAGATATGAGCCCTGAAGAGAGAAATGTTGTTATTCCGCTTATGGTTAAAGGGTTTAAGGATGCGGCAGAGAGAGCCAATTGCAAAGTAACAGGAGGTGATACGAACATCAATCCCTGGATGACTATAGGAGGGATTGCCACAGCAGTTTGTTTAACCAGCGAGTTCATAATGCCAAACAACGCACAAGTAGGTGATGTTTTAGTCCTAACTAAGCCATTAGGTACCCAGGTTGTTGCTCATGCTTACCAATGGATGGACAAGCCGGATAAGTGGGCTGCCGTTAGCCAGTTACTTACTAAAGAAGATATAATAAAAGCTTATAGAAGAGCAATAGATTCCATGTCAAGACTGAATTTAACTGCTGCTAGGCTCATGCACAAATACAATGCTCACGCTGCAACCGATGTGACCGGATTCGGTATTTTAGGGCACGCACGTAATCTTGCGGCACATCAACTCAACGGAGTAACATTCACCATTCACAACCTACCGATAATTGCCAACATGTCTAACGTAGCTAAACTCTTTCCACATATATTTAAACTGAAGGAAGGACTGAGCCCGGAGACTTCTGGAGGACTACTTATCTGCATGCCGAGATCTGAAGCAGTAGATTTTTGTCAAGAAATCATGTCTGTCGAAGGATACCAGGCTTGGATTGTCGGAGTTGTAGAGGAAGGAGAAAGAACTGCCAGAATAACCGATAAGTATCGAATGATTGAAGCTCCCCTTAAAGACAATCCTAACACTCTCTGGTAAATTACCAACATGGGTATATAAAATTTAAACTATATATCCATTTCATAAAACAAATCGCCTCCCCTTCAAGGGACTAAAATAGTTAGCTATATTATAGTTAAAAAATGCCTAAATGTAATACCATGTGCCTTTTCTACTACAAAACTCAAATTACTTACTGTTGAATCAAATCAATACGGTAAATAATTTTAAGAGAGCTTTTTCCTGAAAAATCAAAGAGGTAACTCTTACAATCATTTCAAATTCCACATTTTGTTAAAAGGTTTCAACTTACAAATTGAAAGTAAACGAGTAAGGGAAGAATAGCAAATAAATATCTATTAGCACACTTGGTAAACTAACCATCAAAGTTTATAATTATATATTATATTTTTTTTTTACATCTAATTTTGCAAACATGTTAAAAAAGAAATCTAGGGCTGCTTTCACACTGAAAGGCGAGACAGAAGACATGCATTAATAAACATGAGACCTTTCCCACAGTATAAAAACGATCTTAGTTTTTCATAATAATGTAATGTATCGGTTAAATAAAGATACATGTCTCCGGTGTTCTGTCTCTTTGACTTTTCGTTGTGAAGACTCCCAATTATCAAATAAGATATTGTCTACAATATCTATCTTTCTGAATACTTACTTTTTCTCTAATTATCATCAACAATGAAAAAAAAAAAAAAAAAAAAAAAAAATCAAATTGATGTGAGACGAAGTTTAAGAGGTTCTTCCAGACTTTAAAAAAGACTTTATTTATGTTTCTTAATTAATAGATATAATGAATAACAGGCAATTAAAACTGTTTCTAAAGCCAGTAAAGCACTCTTAATTTTTTAACTTTCTTATTTGTTGTATTAGAACTTGCACAGAGTACGTTTAATATTTTGAAATAGCTTCTATAATAAACATCTTCAAGCTTTATTTAAACTCGCCCTTGAATGATCAAACAATTTCTTTAAACTCAAAACATAAAATTAAATTAAATCTCATTAAATCTATGCCCTGCTGGCCTCAAACGTTACTTCCACAAGGAAAGTAAAAAAAAGCTTGTTGGCCAAGTTTATTTTTTTTACGCACCTTACAAAAATTCACTTGAGTTCAATCAAAGACTTAATTTTTGTATCACAGAACTCGTTTACAGTGTCTAAATTTAACAACTATAAAAAATCTTTATTTGATATAATTTAAAATTATTTTTGAAGTTATTATTATTATTTTTCACCATTCTTTATCGTGAAATGTAAAATTGTTTCACGTTAGTTATAAAAAATGTTGAAATTAGGACGATAAAAATCACATAAAAGGTATTTAAATAATATTATTATTAGAATGGAATTAAAATGATAACGCTGTGCGATCATTTTAATAAGATAGCAGAAAAAGAAGTTACGATTTTTTATGATTCAGAACTGTGAAAGCCCGAAGTATGGGTCCTGGTTTTGATGATGTTTTTATCGAATTTCTTTTTCTCTAATAAAAAAAGATGTGAAAAATAAAATTATTTATAATACTTTTTTTATTGATAATTAATGAAAAGAGAATATTATATTATTTACAATTTATATATTAGTTGTTTTTTTTGTTTCTTTTTAAATTGTAATTAGTAGCTCTTATTATTAAGCTAAAAATAAAAATTAAAAAAGGATGTTTATAAAATATTATGGAAGATTTTTTTTTATAGCTATAAATAATAAAGAACCTGAGTGAGATTCAAAGCATTTTTTTTTTCCTCCTAAATCATAAATTATTTTTATTTTAAAGGGTAGGCTTTAAGCAGCTAGAGCCTGACATTTATTAGAACCTTCAGGTCTTGATAGCTTATGAAATTGTAAATTTCAATTTTTCAAAGCTGTTTAGAGTTCTAAAATGAACTGAATATTTGTCAAATTATTTATTCGATATTGATTTTATTAGCTTATCTCGAAAGCTGATGAATTGCCAAATGAACTTGATGAAGCTGATGAATTGGAACTTGACGATTTTCCTATTCTTAAGGTGGGGATACACTAGAGCATTCATCCCGAATGAGCGTGCGATCACCTCAAAAGAGCATGCGTTCACCCTATTTTGCCAAGGCGAGCCGAACAGAAATGCATGCTCATTCGGAGCGAATGCTCAAGTGTATCTCCACCTTTATATCCAGTATCCTTCAAATGATCTAAATTTACGATCTGGTAAAAATCAAACCATAAAAGTGCAAGTAAAATAAAAAAATCTAAGACTTTTTTTATAGAAAGAGTTAATTATAGCTTTAATATTTTTAGTATTTAGAGGATAAATTAGGTAAGAATAATAGCTACAATGTCAAATGTCACACGTGTTATGTTCTATTCATTTATATATACAAACACGTGATCCAAAGTAACTAAGTAGAACTGTAATATTAAAACAAAACATTTTCTAACTCAGAAATAAAACAAAAACTCTAAATAAAATCTTTAATGCGTACAGAGATTTTGATCTGAAGTTAACTAGGTGAACCTTTCATGCTATTAAATAAACTATCCCTGAAAATTGAAATTAGTATATTTTAAATCTAATCCCTAAAATATTAGATTGGAAAGACCAATAATCTACCCTTGAGAATATAAAGGTGAAGGAAGATTACTTTTGCTATATCTACATGAGTGGACAGCAACCTGGTGCTGTGGTGTCCCAGGTGGATTGTTTGGCACTTCTTTAGATTGTTACTCCCTTTTTAAAAAAACAGAGGGGAGTTCTTTAGACTGATACTCCCCATATCAATGCAGAAGTAGGATATTCCTTTGGCCCAAAGTACATTGGACAAAACATCCCTTTTTCTTAATAGGTATTTAGTCAAAGTCATTTTCATTCTGAAACAACAGGGGAGTAAAAATCTAAAGAAGTACCGATTGAGATTATAAAGTACCTAAGGCCAATATCCCCTCGGTGATTTTCATATCTTGAATTATGCCATTATAGACAAAAAGGTCTGGATCTATATCGTAATTAATAATCAATATGCCAAAACTATTTCCAGAATTCTCAAAGCTACCGTGTTTTCAATGCCAACTTATTTTTAAATAATCAGATTTTAAAAATGATTTTTATCACTAATTTTAAGAACTGGAAAGCAATATTAACTGATGAATAGTTACAACAATATCCACTATAAGTAATTTTTATATTACTTTTTATACTTATTCCTGCATTTTTTCCCTTTAAAATGAGATGTTATCCATGTTGGTGAGCAGTAGGAAATCTTAATTTATTTTATTACTTGTTTTAAATTTAGTAATTATTTAAGACAAAAATACATGTGAGGTGTCACGGGACACCCGCTAGGAACGAAATTCCTTAAGCTTTTCATTAAATATAAATTATAAAAACACAGCTAAGTATATGATGCTAACATCTTATACATGACGGAGTTAAAAAAGAGACAAAATTAAAAGTAACTAACTATTTGTACTTCGTGGAGTTAAGGCAAATTTAAAAGAAAAACATTTTTTGACATCATTGAAGCGAGCGTCTTGCAATAAATATGCATTGAATATTGAGAAAAAATAATCATGATGAGAGGATGCTTGTTTGGGAACAGGACTGTTCCCTGCCTACCCAGCCTACTCAATTTAAAATATTATAAAATATATCACTTCACTATACAATAACTTCTGCTTGTATCTGGTTGAAATTTTACATGCCTGTTTCAATTGTACATTAGAACATACAGCAATATTTACAATACTTTGTGACTGATTTTTTTTTAAATTAAGACTCACAATCTTTAATAATTTTATGAAAACTACCGCATATTTTACTTGATACTAAATTATGATGTAACTAACATTTTATTTCTTATAGAGAAAATGCTTTATAGTATGTCTTGATTAAATAATAAATTTTTTCTCTTTTTGCCAGAAACAATTAAAATGAACAGAATATCTCTCATCACTCTCTTAAGGTTAAGATAAATATGTCTTAATCTCTTTCACTCTCCTTTATAAATGTTCTCACTCCTTTCTATCAATAAAAAGACATATATATCTTTATTTCCCCTCCCTCATAAATGTTTGCACACCTTTATCATTTGTTAGCAAAGATGTCTATATATTTTTCCCCTTTCTTAGTAATCGTTGTTCTTAATCAACATTTTTTTCAAAAAATAAAAATATAAGTAGTATATTTTAAAATTCCATGCTGCTTATTTATTTTATTATCAGTAAATAACCTTGTGTCTAATCCAACTTAAATGTGGACTGTTGTTAAAAACAAAGCAGAAGTGCATTTATTAAATCCGAAAAATTCACATAAGAAAAAATCTTAAAGGGCTTATGAGAAAAGCTAAAAGATTACAGCTACTAGCTACTTTATTAAAGTTAGCAAATCATTTTATTATAATTCAGACTCAAAAATCAAACCTAGTGTATAAACAATACAGGTTATCAGGGTATTTCTAGAAATCATTCTGTTATCACATTTTCTATTGTAGTCTACTATTTCCTCAATTCAATAAAAAAAACAATAAAAATTCAATTGATATGCATCACTTTACAACTGGTAATAAAATCAAATTATAATAATCTGTAGGGCAATAGCCTATGGAGGGAAAGGTCTACCAGAGGGCTATACTATACAAAAAGTCCAAAAGGCTCCCCCCCCCCTTAACTTTAGAACGGATGGAGATAAATTTATGAAACTAGGGGGATCTCTACCATGCAAAGGGAAGTTTGTTTTCATGCAATCACCCACTAGGGGAAACCACCCACTTTGCCCCCAGGCCACCCAACTTCAAAATTCAAATTGGAGTGTATATTTTTGATAGCATATTTGGATTCTACCGTGAAAAATAATAAACTTTAACTTGAAATTTTTTTTACTATTTCCAATATTTTGCCCCCTATAGGGAGGCAAAGGTAGCAAAATAACTCTTTCGATAATAAGTAAAATCTAAACAGTTAGAGATAAATTAATGAAACTTAGGGGATCCGTACCATGTAAAGGAAAGTTTGTTTTCATGCAATCGCACAGTAGGGGCAACCACCAATTATTCCAGGGGGCTTTTACACCCGAAGACGGAGGCCACTTAGGTGGGCCCATTGAACAAATCCGGGTTAGTAACCTAACTTCTTCACATTTGAGTGAAGTGTCTGGTCGTTAACTATGACTCTCATTCGATGTGAATTGAAAAGAGTGTATTTCATGGTTTTAAGGCTGAAACCTGGTGGCGCTACTCTTACGAGCAGCTACCCATTTATTTAAACAATGCTGTGTGAACATTGAACAGAGGGCCCGGTCTGGGAATTGAATCCAGAGCTCAAGGTCAAGTGGACACCCTGTCCTACTGACCACGCCCGATGCTGCTTTATTTACCTGATCAAAAGACAAGCGCTCTCTACACCGGGCTAACCAGGCCCCCTATAAAAAAGGGCTTATACTATAAAATATTCCAACTTAAAGTATCCGAAATAGTGATGAAATTCCAAAAAAAACATGTCCTACTGTAAGCTGAGATAGGGTTGGGGGAATGGGAAGTGCCCTGAAAATGCAAACGTCGGGTGGTTTCTTTTTCTTTTAAGTTGCTCTAGTTCTAGTATAATAAAACGTTAAAGTCATAGTACCCATGACTTAATAAGAGTTAAGTCATAGTACCCGTGTGGTACCAGTCCTGGTACCAATGCTACTACAGTCATTGTAAAGTCATAGCACCTGATGAATCTTTTAATTATTATGGGTGTAATAATTTATTTTTATTACGTTAATTAATTATTTTTATAATAATAGTCGTAGAAATATAACCAAATTTGTACTGTATTAATTGAATTATCTTATTACTTAGTTTAAAAAAAAAAAAAGAACCTTAATATTTCTGTTTGTGGTGACGGATGAAAGATTTGGTGTATAGACTACCGGTTAACAGTCAAGAGGAGCAAATAAACAGGATACAAGCAGCAGCTCATCAAATAAATGACCAAAAAGCAACTCCCATAAAATGCAGCAAATCTGGACTTAAAAAAATATTGGATGACCATTTATTACGAAGGGCACCATTTTGAACATTTATTATAGTAATTACAGAAGTGTTAATTATACATTAAAAAAGTCGGTTTATTATATTATTACCCTTTTCTATTAAACTAAGTAATAAGATAATTCAATTAATACAGTACAAATTTGGTTATATTTCTACGACTATTATTATAAAAATAATTAATTAACGTAATAAAAATAAATGATTACACCCATAATAGTTAAAAGATTCATCAGGTGCTATGACTTTACAATGACTGTAGTAGCATTGGTACCAGGACTGGTACCACACGGGTACTATGACTTAACTCTTATTAAGTCATGGGTACTATGACTTTAACGTTTTATTATACTAGAACTAGAGCAACTTAAAAGAAAAAGAAAAAGAAACCACCCGACGTTTGCATTTTCAGGGCACTTCCCATTCCCCCAACCCTATCTCAGCTTACAGTAGGACATGTTTTTTTGGAATTTCATCACTATTTCGGATACTTTAAGTTGGAATATTTTAAATTTATTAGTATCGTTTTGAAGCTTAGTAAATGCGCCAACTTTAAGGAGTCTTGCACCCGTGGCTATCTAATACAATACAGTAGTTATACAAGCTCTAACAATTTATTTTTTTAATTAAATTTTATTTTTTTTCAAGTTCTAACGAATTAAGGTGTGACTAAAAATGAAATTAATTTGCTAAAATGTTGTTTATTTTTAAGAATTTTTTATGCTCTTTCAGATGGAATATCACTTATCATTCTAGCTTAATTAGTTCCAATGATATTGCCAATTTATTAAGTCAAAGTCACGTTTTACAAAAAAAAATAAAAAATAAGATAGCTAGAAAACAAATGAGAATAGGACCATGGTTTATAGAACATTTTTTTACTCCAAATTAACTGTACTATTATATCCCGAAGTTTGTCGGGACCCCCTGTATATGTAATGGATGATGCTTGGCGTGTTACTCGATCAGCAGTATATAAACTGTATAATTGGCATTCCAAACCTGAACTATGCTACTGATCATAAAATAAAATCATAATAATCTGTGTTGCAACAGCCTGTGGAGGCTACAGGCCTGTCAAAGGGCTTATACTGAATAAGCAGTGGTGCAACAGGCTGGGTTAGGGCCTAGACCTGCCAAAGGGCTTATACAACTACATATATACATGTAATGGATGAGGACTGCGGGTCACTTCATCAGCTATATGTAAACTATAGTGGCATTCCAAACATGAACTATGCAACTGATCATAAAATAAAATCATAATAATCTCTGGTGCAACAGCCTGGGGCCTGGAGAGGGCCTAGACCTGCCAAAGGGCTTATACAAATACAACTACATATATAACAGTAGAACCCCGGAAATCCAAACTAATTGGGACCAGGGTCGGTTCGGATTTCTGAATTGTTCGGATTATCGGGGGGGGGGTCTGTTTTTATTGTCGATTAAAACAATTAAATTGATGCTGGAATAGTTTATAGGTATATTCTTACGTTTCGGCACGAGAAATACCCAGTATTTCTGTTAAAAGAAAGATTTAGAATAATTATGATTAAGTTAAGTTAGAATGTTGACAAACCTTTTTCGGTACTCGGTTCCATAGAAATGTAGGGCGGCAAGTATAAAGGTAAAGTATTTCTAGAAATGCATTAAATACGACTGAGAATAGGAGAGTGTTTTAAGAAACATGTAGACGCGGCTAAACGCAATTCCGGTAAATTTTACCAACCCGTAAGTGTGTAATGTCTTAACTAAAACAACAGTTCTCTGAAAAATTTTATGCTCATTTAAAACCATTATCTGCTCACAATACTGCAGTCAGTTTTACATCTTCTGAACAGTTCACATCTTTTAATTTTTGTTAGAAGAGTTTTTTAATACATTTTTTAAACCTTCAATAAATTAATCATGTTTTCACCCCTAGGTACCTGAAACTACAGGAAACACTTATATGTAATCTGTATGTTATTAACATCATTAACAATCATTATTCGAATTTAGATGTCACAGAAATACACTCTTTTTTTTAAATTACAGCATATACTAACCCCTAATTTTTTTTTTTTTTTTTTAAATCCAAAAAGTTGTTCGGAATATCGGGGTTTTCGGATTTGCCGGGTTCGGATTTCTGGGGTTCTACTGTAGTTCCTTTCAATCAAAAAATGTCAATGGAATAATTGTGTTTAAATGTATTTCTAAGAGAAAATAAATAGTGTACAAAGGTGACCTCTCCCAGCGGACAAGAGTCAGTTCCTGAGCTATTTAAATATTTTAAGTAACAATGGTATAAGAAAATTGTTGGGTTATGAAAGAATAACATTATGATGGATTGACCAACCTTATTGGTGAGACAGGAGAGGAAGTCTTGCTTCATATCACTAACGGAAACTCTGTCATGAGGTCTCTTGGGGCCAGAGACGCAGGAAACTATAGTGGATAGATCGAGCGTTTCAATCCTGCTAAACTTAGGCTCCCTTTCAGTCTCAGATGCAAAATCCCTCAGAAGCCTTACTGCCTTCAAATATTTCTCAATTGCTTCAATCTTAGCTGGATCTCTGTCTGGAATCAGCAACATTAGATTATTAGTTAGGTACAGTAGAGTCTCGCTTATCTGGACCCCGCTAATCCAAACATCCGTATATTGAATAGTTTTACCCAACTAAAGATTGTTTTACAGACATTTTAAAACTGATTCCGTTTAATCCGGACTTTCAGTAATCTGGACTGGGTCCGGTCCCGTCAAACCCGGATTAGCGAGACTCTACTGTATTAAGGATTAAAAGCCCACCTGTAAGACAGGGGTGAAAAAATCCTAATTGATGGGTTCAATCTTTGTACAATACTATTATTAGTTAGACGAGTAGAATGAACCACTTGTTCAAACCTAGCAATTAGGCCATATTTTAGGCAGAGAGTTCCAGCCAATTCACAATCATACCCCAGCATCTTGCACTGCCGAAGTGAGTATAGTGTGGACATCATCTCAAAGCATAGGGGAAGAAAACCCTATAGGGGCTCCTTTGCCATGCTCCTTCCTCGATTTATAAATACAAATATCAATATATACAACTCATTGGTAGCTGCAGGTGCCTAGAGCTTCTTTGCCACAGATTATTATCCTATATGTAGATAATTATCCAGATTATTATCCTATATGTAACCTTCTACATTTCAAAGTATTAAACTTACTTGTTTGGCGCAAGTATTGAAGAGAATTAGCATCGACTGGGAAGAAACCAATAGTTGCACCATACTCTGGACACATGTTAGATATAGTTGCCCTGTCAGCAATGGATAGTTCACAAACACCTGGACCGTAGAACTCAACAAACTTTCCAACTACTCCTAGCTGACGAAGATTCTGTAAGAAAATAAAATAATAATAATGTCAAAAAAAGGGTTTTATTTTTTGTTCTACATAATCCTACAGTCTTTAATAATTTAATTATTATTATAACTTTCAACGGCCACCCTCCTAGATCTAAAATTTCTTTTTTCTTCGTTTGCAGAGAAATGAATAATTCCTTCCCTTGATTCTTCACAGTACAGTCTTCTTGTTAACTCAAACTCGATAATACAATCTTTATTAATAGTTCTAAGACATTAGCCTGACCCTGAATACATGGAGTTGGAATTATCTTTCTTGAGAATTTCAACTATCTATATTTAAAAATTATTTTAGTGGTTTCTTGGGTTTCAAATTGTTGACTGTACTTCAAAAAGATACTTCTGCAGTTTAAATTGTTTAATTCTTATAATAGGCAATAAGTCCCTTGACTACACTTTAATCAAATNAATTATTAATAAATAATATTATAGTCCAGGAGTTAGCGTGCAAAAAAGTGTCTGACTAAGATCAAGCTAGAATTTTTTATACAATTTATTTTTTTGGTGCCTTTAAAGAATATGTGGTCAGCTAAGTTCATCTGCGGTGCCTTTAAAGAGTATGTGGTCAGCTAAGTTCATCTGCGGTGCCTTTAAAGAGTATGTGGTCAGCTAAGTTCATCTACGGGACACATCTTGACAATAGGCATTTGAAAAAAACAAATCAGTGGGTAGCGACCCTGTCCTGCCCCTGCCAATCATGGTGGACAATATGATTTTCATGTTCCTGAATACAAAATTAGTTAGTAGACCAAAAATCTAGTTGATGTTAGTTTGCCACTTGATAGGTGACCACTTTGATTGGGAGTAATATTTTAATAACCATCCTATCGTGACAAACTAACACTAACTAACTTGATTTTCGGTCTTCCAACTAATGTTGTACTTAGGATCATGAAAATCCCATTGACCACCATGTGCGGGACATGGTGGCTTTCCATCGGTTTGTTTTTTTCAAATGCCTATATCCAAGCTATGTCTCGACGAACATAGCCGAACATATATTCTTAAAAGGCACTAAAAGATAACGTGTACACAAAATTATAGCTCAATTTTGGTCAGACACTATTTTGCATAAAAATTGAGAAGGGGGAGGGGGAAGGCGAACCACTTTTCCTAGTGAATATTGTGAGGTATGTTAAGGTTAAAGTAAGTGAATTCAACAAAGCAACTGTGGTAAGTCTTAGGATAGCAAACTTTCGATTCACCAATAGTTCCATTAGAAGAGTTTAAGAGTTATTGTCCTAAAGTAAATTTACTCCTTCTGAGTCTACTATTTTGGTAAAGAAATAGAGGTTCCTTGTAAATTTCGAAGGACTAAACTTACCCATGATTGTTTATTTTGATACAATTGAGACCAGGTATGACTCCATTTAGGGTTTTAAAAATTGAAACAGTGCTCTTTGAAAGCTTTTTACCAGTAAGTGTACATAGTATATTTTCATATGGTGTAGGTCATTAAAAATCAAGGCCCACCACATTACCGATCTAACATATTTTGAATCTAATATCACTGTTATCCTATTTCATCACTGTGGTATAATTTCATCCTTAACAAATGCCAATCACATGCAAATGTTCATGCGTTTTTACAAGGTATGGAAATAGGTATATCCTAAGGTTCCTTGGCAGACTATAAACCTTAAAAAATAATTGTAATACATAAAAAGTTAATACATTTTATTTCTTATACGAGTACCTTAGTGATGGTTAAGACGACATCTGTAGAGGTAGCATATTGGGTAAGTTTACCCACTAGTTTATAGCCAATAACTTCTGGTAGCAACATGGAAATAGACTGGCCCAGCATAACAGCCTCAGCTTCAATACCTAAATAAACATTTTTAGGATTAATATGTGGTTATACAATACAAAACAGCATAATGGGGCACCTATTATTATTCCTAGTAACCTATAAACTTTGAACATCCCAGAATATCTTTTGTATTATCTTCCTTGTTTTGATATGAGCAGTCTGGAATAAGCCTAAGTACACTAAATTTTGTTTATTTATTTATTTTAAGTAATACCTATTGTAATAACAGTGAGACTAAGAATTGAAAAAAAAGCTAATTAAACGGGCAGTATTAAACTGAGCTTATTTCATACCCTTGACCTTGGAGGTTGACGGGTCAAAAGGGTATAGTATTATTAAATCCAAAATGGCGGTTATAATTCAATTTGGCGGCCCTATGTTAAAGTGAAAGAACCTTTAATTTTTTTTATTTTAGTCATTCTTAGTTTCATATGTATTACATATATTTATATACATAGATTAAAATTGACTTTATTATTTTATTAAATATAATTTCTTAGTTTAGTTTAGTAGTAAGTTGTTTTTATTTACTTTTAACATTGGCTCAGTTTAATTTTTTTGTGGAAGCATAATTTCATACCCGACATGGATCGGCTCAGTTTAATATTTTTTCAGGACTATCCAATTTATACCTGAGACGAATTGGCTCAGTTTAATAGTTGGATTAAAACAAGGAACCAGGTAACATCATTGGCTCAGTTCAATAACGCCCAAATTAAACCAACCAAAAGAGTAAACTAGGTACAATATAGTGTTGTATATAGTTTTTTATGATGTTGACTAAAAGCAAAAGTTAACATGCTTTGTTTGTCTATTAAATTATTGTGCTCACTATCTTTGTATGTTTCAGTTCTATGGCGATGTAGAGGTTTCCTAATATAAATAAATCTAATCTAATCAAACGTTTTTTGATGGATGGTGAGGTGTAAGAAGCTGTAAACTAAGCCATTATTTCATCTTTTGAGACGTTTCGACTCTTTGAAGAGTCATCTTCAGTCAATTTATTTAATTTTATGGTCACATCAAGTATCACACATCTATCTCCGTGGGAGGGCATCTTTAGTTTTAGTTGAAAGAGTATAAGTTTTAAAATTTAAAATTCACAAAAACAAATTCATATGGTAAAATTGATATAAATAAAATAAACATAACAAATGAACAATTCTCATTTGTTATGTTTTATTTATACCAATTTTACCATGTGAATTTGTTTTTTATCACTATGTGAATTTTAAATTTTAAAACTTATACTCTTTCAACTAAAACTAAAGACGCCCTCCCACGGAGGTAGATGTATGATACTTAATGTGACCATAAAATTAAATAAATTGACTGAAGATGACTCTTCAAAGAGTCGAAACGTCTCAAAAGATGAAATAATGGCTTAGTTTACAGCTTCTTACACCTCACCATCCATCAAAAAAACATTTGATTATATAAGAAAATAGGGTGTACTCTTAAATTAATATTAATTTAACTCATTGAAATAAATCTAATCTCGAAGGAAAAAAAAAACTTTCCTGGCTCTCTTAACCCTTAGAGACATGGGCTGGCACATTGAGTGCGCCACAAGTAAAAAAGTTTCAGTAAATCACAGATTCACGGAATAAATACATTAATTGATTTTTTCGTTCAAAATTTCCAAACGGATTTGACCTATTTAAGGTTTGCAAAATGCATTGGCGCATAAAGTACGCTGCCCATGCCTCATTGCTTGTCACTGCAGCCAAGCCACTAAGGGTTAAAGGCCCACATACACAATCAAGGTCAAAATTGTTTGACTTAGAAGTAAATTTGATACTCTGCTTATACATCAAGCCATCCTACTCAAAAACTTCGCCCATACACATATTAAAACATGAATGCATTACCTCCTACTCCCCAGCCAACAACTCCAAGTCCATTGATCATAGTTGTATGAGAATCAGTGCCGACAACTGAATCTGGATAAAGATAAGATCCTTCCTCAGTGAAAACAACACGTGCCAGGTACTCTAGATTAACCTGATGCACTATACCAGATCCAGGAGGCACTATAAGCATGTTCCTGAAAACTTTGGCTCCCCACTGAAACAATTCCA
Source organism: Gerris buenoi (assembly GCA_001010745.2). Lineage (NCBI taxonomy): Eukaryota > Metazoa > Arthropoda > Insecta > Hemiptera > Gerridae > Gerris > Gerris buenoi. The sequence continues at coordinate 52,134 of KZ652232.1, forward strand.
AATTGACTTAATTAATGCAGAGTTTATATAAAAAATATCATGTAGTTTTTAAATTAAAAATATATTCTCTCACCCAACTATAAAATATTAAATATAGCTCAATTAATCGTGGTTGTCCTCAAAGGAAAAGGAATCTTCTGGAATGAGGCAAAAAGAAAGGCCAGGTATAGGAGACAGTGCCATGCTCTCTGTAAACCCCGACTCCCTTAGAGGTATAAGGGGACAGAGTAAGTATTATACTGAGGAAAAGAATCTCTCGTGTATCTTTTCTCTTACAGTATTATTCAAGTTTATAAGATTTTGGTAGATAGTCATTTAGTAACATTGTCAGGATAGATGAATTTCAAAAGAGGTTTAGGTGTGCAACAATCTAAAATGATGATTCAGGAACCATATCAGCATCTTTTCAGATCACTGCTTTTGCTAAAAAAAAAAAAAAAAAAAAAAAAAAAAAAATCCTGTTATCTTTTGACATGCATTCTTACTGGACACTTTTGACTAGCTGAAAGCTCAGTGTGCAGTCTGTGTAAGGTCCAATTCACACACGAGTGGTGTATGGGGATGGCGTGCCATTGGTTTGTGCCACCCCTGTTAAATTATGGCCCAATGTACATTGGCATGACATGGCAGAGGGTGGCTCAAGACACCTCCTCCACACCACTCTAGGCTCATCGAAAATAATTTTGTAAAAGCACTCTTGAGACATCCGTTAATAATTTTGAAAACGATTGTTTAGCTCCCGCATTACATTGAACTCTCTACCAGTTTTCCATTTCTCTAACCACAAAGGATGCACCCAAAACTTCCTTCTCGTAATTTGCACATTGGTAAAATTAATAATATCCAACAAATAATGCTTGTCGTCATCTGAGGAAGAAGACATTGTCCAGGACAACATGTGGCTGTGAACTAAACCACTTGAATGTCATACATGTGTGGACCAAGCCCAACACTACTGATCCTCGCCAGTGCCATATACCACTCCTGAGTGAATTGAGCATGAGGAAGAGGATGATACCTCTTCTCACCTTAGTAGCACCTGTCTTGCATTAACACATCTTTGGCTTGCCATCCTGCCTACTGAAGAGCTAAGGTCACTACCCTTAAGCAAGCTACAACTTTTTATGGGTATGTCAGCTTGCTTAGTGGATAGAGAACAGGCTTTGCACCTCGAACCCATGAGACCCCCTTACTGCTTCGGACTTTATTTTTAAAGTCCCCCCAGAAAAAAAGGGAAAGGACACTTCTAAAACAGTCTGTTTAAATTCAGTCATAAATGATTGTATAGACATGTAATGTAAGAAAAAATAAAATTAAAATTTTTTAGAAAAATTAAAATGTAATGTAAAAAATTAAATTTGAAGACAATATAATTTGAAGATAATATACATGTTATACAATAAATAAATGTTATTAAATTATCAGAAACAAACCTTCAAGAAAGTAAATCGCTCTTTGTTCCTTACAAATTCCATTTCTTCATTTTTCTGTAATGCACCATCCCTGAAAATTATAAAATTAATAGAATAAAATAAAATGTCTATAACGAGTATACTATTGTTACGTCCTAGGGTTCAAAGAGTAACTCATAAAGTTTAAGTACGAATATATTTAAGACACAAAAACTATGATAAAAACCGTTCACACTTAATGTCAAACAACTATCAACAACATAAATTTAATTTCTGACATGTGACGTAGACTTTACGTCACACTATAAAAAAAAAAAAACAAAAAAACAGGGACTTTCTAACACTTTAATTTATTCATAAAAAAATATATTTACTGAATTCTGGATTCTAGTTGATGCACTAACATTCTACATAATACATAAAACACATCAATAGGGCACAATTTTAATAAACACAAAATAATAATTATTTGATTCCCATTTACAATAATATCCGATAAAGTCAAAAATTCAGGGAATATTGAATACATCTACAGGTGAAATTTCATAGTACAGTCAAAAAAGAAAATAAATTAAACAGATAAACTATTTGAGAATAAAACAAATACATGATCTTACTCTCGAGCAAAATCAACTTGGATGGAATGATCAATAACAAGATCTGAAGGACAGATTGGATTAATTTTATCTGGATTTCCTCCAAGACGCTTCACTGCATCTCTCATAGCAGCAAAATCAACGACAGCAGGCACTCCAGTGAAATCCTGAAACGATAAGTCAAGATTAGCTAGCTAGTAGTACAATAGGGAGGATGAACTGAATCTTTTATAAACTAATTAAGATGTTAGCCAAGATTATGAGGTACTTTCTTACCATACAATTTTTATAATAACTAAACAAATATATAGAAAAACAAATTTTGTAATAAAAACACAATATGTAGAGAGTTTCATAAACCATTTATATCTCTATTTTCCGGTTCAATAATAAATCTGTTTATCAAATAGCTGCAAGCTTAGCTAACTTACTCTTTTAAATTGCGAAAAATTAGCGTAAGAGTTTCCATGAAGTCCATGATTAGTTAAAGTATAAAACAAAGGATAGTTAAGACCGTTCTTCTTTAAAATTATAATATCAAAAATTATAGAACAAAATTAAAAACCTATTTGGCCGAATGCAATATGTATGTCATTTAAACACAGTTTTAACACAAATATTTGCACTTTGCTAGAACTGGCCAAGCCAGTTTTAGCCCTATTATGTACAAACATATTATGTTTTATGAACGCCTGCTCACATTAGGGTCTAATTTTCAGAGCCATCTAAAGACTAAATTTCAAGGTTTGACCACGTCCAATGATCTGTTTGAAGTATCATCATATACAGATACACATCTCTGCTATGTTGCTTCAATTTTACATTACAACTTGCAGGGATAAATATATAACTAACCTGAAGGATAACCCTAGCAGGTTTGAAAGCTATTTCAGTGCCATCGGGATTTTTGTGTGTAGATTCCCAATTAATGATGCTGTTTACATCTGATTCTTTTACTTGAAAGTTGTCACAGGATCTAACTGCCGACTCCAGTAGTACACGAATGCAGTAGGGCAATGAGTCTGAAACATAAATTAATTAATCAAAAACTATGGATGAGTTAAGTAACTTGATATCGATGTGCTGAGGGAACAAATAAACGAGATATTAGGTTTGTTCCAAGCAAGCAGTGTACCGCCGGATCGTTACGAGCATGCACAATGTATAAAAGCCGTTCCAACCCGACTTGTGACAGTACTTCATACCCTCTTCCAAACTGTTCCAACCAGGGCAGGGATCGTTAGCAAACTGTTTACTGTAAGGTCCAAACGATTCTCTGACAATACCAAGTACTGGTTTGTATGACAAGCGCAGTTATGTCAATAATCATAGGTGTCAACAGATAGGTTCCCTAACTGTTGTTTCCTTGAATGTTTTTAATACGGTGCGAATTAGAGTCCTAAACCCTTCCCAACCTGATATGATTTTATTACAGTACAATGTTAGCACCTGTCCAGTACAGTGAAGAAAACCTGTCCTAAACGATTCCCGAATGATAAAATGGATGGTACAAATAGAGGGTTGGAACAAACTTATTTTGTTCAATTTTTAAGCACAATTGCATAGTTCCGATTTTTTAACATTACTACCAGAGAAAGTTACATTCCGGACAGGTGACTGGATTTTTTGACTTAGAAAGTCATTTAGGAACTGCCTAATTATTATTGAAAGAAAGCAAACTTTATGCTCATAAAGGCCCAACAGTACTACTACAAGCATAGGAAACTAAGAGTTAATCTGTTATCCGACCAACAGGAATATTGGTAATATTGCTGAGGACAATGAATTAAAAATACTCACCACGCGACCCCAGACTGCTGCAGCAGTACAACTATTCTTACAGGTAACTTAAAGGAGTGGGGAGAGCACCTTTTTACACCACTAATATTAAACATTTTAACTTCTTTCAAAATCCCTGGACATAACGTCTGAGGAAAAACCCAGTGAAATCTCCTTATGTGCAATTGTTTGTGGATTTTTAGCTTGAAATCACGAATTAATATATATTGTAATATAAAATGCTTTCTAATCAGAAACCTCTCCCCTTTTACCCTAAAATTTAATTTTGTTAAAATCATTAATTCAAAATGGCAGGGGATAGTAACAAATGGTTTTGAATACAATGAACATAAATGGGCCCAATCCTCTTCAAAATTTTCCACGGAGAAGTATCAAGGTTGAAATGGAAATTACTCTCATAGGTCAGTAGTTGATGGCCAGATCAAGCATGCAATTATGGAAGAATTACTTACCTTCAAGCCGGGTTTACACGAGTAAAGTTAACAGGAGAGTAGAGTAGCAAGTACAGTAACTCTACCGGTAGAAACCCAAAAAAACGCTCAGTAGAGTAGAGTGGTGAGAAGAGTAGCTAGTAAAATTGGTAGAGTGGGAAGTAGAGTGCACTCTACTGGCTACTCTACTCTCCTGTTTACTCTACCCGTGTAAACCTGGCTTAACACTTCTAAGATCTGTTAAAAAGTTAGAAAACACTTGTGCCAAAAACAGCTGATTGGATTCTCCTCTTAATTTGTCCTTCCTTCTAAACTTAAAGCTATCAAAATTAAAATTACTCTAACATTAAAACTTAAGAGAGTAAGTACAAACCATATTTATCAGAATCCAGAGAGCAAATGTCAAAATATTTAAAGGAATGGCCTCCTGCATCAAGAGTCTTCACAAGCTTATCATATGGATTTGGACCTGCAAACAAAGATAAATATTATTAAAATAAACTCTTACAAGTAATTCACACAAACAATAAAACAATTTTTAATCTGGATGGAAGGTTGATAAAAGTATATAAATTATTTACTTTGACAAAATTATTGTCAATTTTTTCCCCTTATCTCTTTTCACAGTTTTGGTAACCCATCTATTAATTACAAGTCAACCTGAAGAGCCTAAACACCAAGATATTTATAACGTGTTCAACAAGTGGTTGTTTACATTTCGGTTTCGGAAATGTATGTGTGGTTGGTTCCTGAGGCGTAGCCTCTATAATAACTTTCAATAACTAAGTAATTATAATAATTATTCAAATGTTTATTAATACTACAAAATTACTAACTGAATAATATTTAATTTATTTGTGTTTATCTCTAAAATACGAGAAATCAAAATAATAAATATAACCTGATTAGACGTAACCTACCTCTTTTCTATAAGCTTTGTTAAAACTCAGTTATGAAGTCATACAACATTTTAAAATGATGATAAAAATTAAAGTATCACGGCAATCAAAAGTACATAATATGTTATTTAAACTCTCTAATATTTAAAAAAAATAAATAAATAAAAAGCTGTAAACCTGTCGAGTCATTGAGTTAAAAAAAATGCTACTAGTTACGAAACGGGCAACACTGATTTTTTTAAGAATAATAAGTTCGCTCAACTGTTACTTTCCACCACGATTTTTACTTTCCGCCACGATTTTCACAACTAGGCTGTAATGGTATCCTTTCCTCCCTATAATTTAGGGTGGAAAGTTAATGTTTTCTCCCTTCTGGGGGAAAAAACAATTTTATACATGGTTAAATTGGTATTTAAATGAACTGGTATTGGTATTTAAATTGGTATTTTATGAATGGTATTTAAAATAAGGCTTTGTTAAATCAAAATGGCTGGAACCATTTCTGAGAGATTATTTTTTATTTTTTATTTAGTGTGTTTTAAGCGAGCTCAATTAATTAAGTAATAATAATTGAAGGCTTGCCCTTCTACCCTAATCATATTTATAATAAGAAGAGCTAAAGAAGAAATAAGAGCTGATGGCAAATTTTATTTCACAATAAAATTGAATGATAAAACACAATTAAAACATGCATTATTAAAAACAATTCAGGTTTAAAAGATTTTTATTGTTTTAATTCATCCCTTAATCAATACAGAAACTTTGAGTTCGAAGAACACATTTCTTGAGAAGTTAGTTATTATAAAGCCAAAGAATTTTAAAGCTATTAAAATATTTGTAATTCAAACCTAAAAATGAAGGTAAAAATGTTTTGTTTTTAAAAAAAGAAAAAAGCTACTTTCAAGGTTGGGATAAAAATTAACAAAATTAGAAATTCAAATTAAAAATAACAGGTCAAATTCCTACAAAAGGTTCGCAATATTTTGTTTTTAATTCAATTTGGCTTTCATATATTCCACCTTACCAATGAGGAAACACTGTTTGGGCCAAGTCCCGTGATTTTAACCATTCAGCATACTTTAGATTTGCAGAAAGACCAACATATAGCATATGTATGCATAATACATTAAAACAACTCAATAGTATAAGTATTATGCATATACTACTTTCACTGAACTATCTCATAATAACAATAACTTAGTCCTTCAGTCTTACTAAAAAAAACTTCAAAATTAACCATGAATCATTTTAATATAAAATAACCAGTAAACCAACAAATATGTCTTAATGTAATCTCTAATAATATTACTGACCTGAGAAGATTTACACATAAGTGTTATCTTAAATATCAGAAAGTAAAATTGACATGGGTAGGCCAAAAATGTTTAAGTTTTCAAGTTCTTACATTAAGACAAGCATTATTTGCATACATTTAACTCCACTAAAGGTGAAGTAGACATAATTTAAGAATATCACATAGTATTTGAACTATCCAAAAAACCAAACTAGAAAAAGAATTTTCCTCCAGAAGGGAGGAAACATTAACTTTCCACCCTAGTTTATAGGGAGGAAAGGATCCCATTACAGCCTAGTTGTGAAAATCGTGGCGGAAAGTAGAAATCGTGGCGGAAAGTAAAAATCGTGGTGGAAAGTAACAGTAGAGCCAACTTATTATTCTTAAAAAAATCAGTGTTGCCTGTTTCGTAACTAATAGCAGTTTTTTTTAACTCAATGACTCGACAGGTTAAAAGCTTTTTTATTAAATATTACAGAGTTTAAATGACACGTACTTTTGATTGCCGTGATACTTTAATTTTTATCGTCATTTTAAAATGTCGTATGACTTCATAACTGAGTTTAAACAAAACTTATAGAAAAGAGTCCTTGTAGAAAAGAGGTAGGTTACATCCCATCAGGTTATATTATTGTTTTTGATTTCTCGTATTTTAGAGATAAACACAAATAAATTAAATATTATTCAGTTAGTCATTTTGTAGTACATTTTGTGTATTATTAAACATTTGAGTTATAGAGTTATTATTATAATTACATAGTTATTGAAAGTTATCAGGGCCGCCCTTAGGCAGGGGCAACCGCCCCGGGCCCCGCGCTTTTAGGGGCCCGAGGAAAATTTTTTATGTTTTCTTTGATTTCTATAATAACTTTAAGTTATTATAGAAATCAAAGAAAACATAGTTGGAATTGATGAATTGCACATTTAATTTACATTATTTTTTTCTACAATAAGATGTTATAAAACTTTTTTTTTTTTTTTTTTTTAAAAGTCGTTAAACAAATTAAAGGTATAAACATTTGTAAACTTAGTTTTTAATACCTAAATAAATTGATAAATCGAAATCTTAGGTTTGTTTGTGTTGTTTTCCACCCTTCTGGAGGAAAAATCTTGTACGGACCACGGGAGCAAAAAGTCATAGCACCCTCGCTATAATTAACTCCCTCGGCTGTGCCTCGGGATTAAACTTCATGGTTCCCTCGGCTGCGGCTCAGGAACCAACTAAATAACGCTCAGGGAGTAATGACTTTGTTTCCTCCCTTGGTGTGTAAATAACTATTTATCTACGATTGATACGAAATATAAACATTTTATCTTATTTTAGATGCATAGAAAGTGATTCTTTTCCTAGTTGTATTCAATGTGCATGCGCGTTTTATAATTATTCTTCTTTATTTCCTCACTAGTGCGGTAATAAAGAAGAATTCTTCACCTTATCGCATGACTGACGTGTCCGTTTGCATGTGGTTTTACTACTCTCACTGTCGCTCCGGTACAAACTCAACACTCGCATGCAAAATGCTACTTTCCAAATGTAATAACTATTCTGGAACCCTCAGGGCAGCTGTAAAATTGTTCTCAGAACACTTGGAAACATTTAGCTCCAAAAGAAATACAGTTGATTAAAAAAAAAAAAAAAAGAAAAGAAAAAAAAGACGAGTTTTAATGGAAGCAAGATTGTTTAATATGGTATCAACTAAAGCATTCTTTTATTTAACATAAGAGATATTGTAGCTGCCATATAAACCCTGTAGTGGGCACGGTGACACCATCTTTGACCTCTTAGATTGCAAACGTAAGAACCAAAATGGTGGGCTACCTCAATTTTTCAGATATCTCCTGCACAGCGTGCCTTATCTCTTAAGTAAGATTTTCCCACTCGCTGTTTCCTGGTAACTCTTGTTTTAGTAAAACATTGGCGGTTTGATAGACCAGTATGCTTAATAATGTATTGTTTTTGTACTGTTCTGACTAACTGATATGCATGGTAACCCATAGTTTGTGAGCCAGTCTTACAAATCAATAGGGCTAATAGTCTTCAATTCTTGTGTCAGTCTGACATATCAATATGCCAGTTGCACATTTAAAATAATAAAATTTTATTCAATTCAATGTTGTTCCTTTTTGCAATTTTAATTATATTTACGAAGACAACATTTCGCAAATGTAAGAAAATTAAAGTAAAGCTCATTATTTCTAGCAAACAGGTCTATGAGAACAATGTACCGTCGTGGCACCTAAATATCAAATTCATGTGCCTACCACAGATTTAATATTTAAAGGGCTTACTTAGAAAAAAAATCAGTTGTAAATTAAAAAAGTAGGGATGAGGGATTAGAGCACCTCTGATAGGGTTGTCAAAAATTTTCCCTAGAAAATTCACCAAGCTATGCCAATGCATTGCATATCAAGATTTTCAAATCTAATTATTGTATTAATATATGTTAGTTTGATTAAGACTATTTGCCTAATTAATTCAAGGTGTAATTGATATAAAATTTAAGAATGTTCTAACATAAATAAAAAGGATTTTCTCTAATTAACTTAAAAGGCACTAAATTATAAACTCACAACAAACTTTGAAATCATCAAATTTATATAATGCTTATAGTCCAAGAGAAAGCCAGCAAAAAAGTGTCTGACTAACATCAAGCTAAAATTTTGTGTATTTGTTAATCTTTTGGTGCCTTTTAAAAATGTGTGGTCGGCTAAGTTCATCTGCAGGACATAACTTAGCAATAGACATTTGAAAAAAACAATGGTGGAGAGCGTCGATGTCCCCCCAATATTGGTGGACAATGGGATTTCCACGATCCTGAGTACAGAATTAGTTAGTAGAGCAAAAATAAATTTGATGCAAGTTTGTCACTTAATAGTAGTTATTCAAATATTACTCAAACTCAATATGGTGACCTATCAAGTGACAAAAGAATATCAACTTGAATTTAGTCCACCAAATTCTAAATAAATGTGTCCACCGAAATGGACCAGACATGGTTGCTCTCCACCTATCTATTTTTCTCAAATAACTCCTGCCAAGCTATGTCCCCCCGACGTACTTAGCCGACCAATTATTCTTAAAAGGAAAAGATTAACAAATACACAAAATTCTAGCTTGATATTAGACAGACACTTATTTGCATGCTGTCTCACGGACTATTTATGAAGTAACTCAATTTACGCAATATTGTTCAGTTGCCGTCAAAGCTTCAGAAAACAGTAACCAAGCCAGTAACACTCAGTTTTGACCAGAATGCACTTCTAAATTTAGATGTATTGAAGAGATTATGCCCCTTTGTCACAATAGTGATAAGGATAAACATAGTGTTTTGCAGGCTTTAGAAACCGTATTCTAAAGCTGTACCCAGATGCATTCAAGGGTAAAAAAGTTAAGATGGGACTCAAGCTCAAGAAATTATTGAATTTAGGCCCCTCAACTAATACCTTACAATTAATAAGTTATCAAGATTTAATGGATCATTCCAATTATTAATATGATCCTCAAACACACTAAAAGAAATTAAAACTCAATTATATGATCAAATATAAGGTTTAATACGGATTAAATAAATCCAATATAATCTGATGATAAACTGCGTGTTATCTGGAAAATCAACTTGGTAAAGTCTCGAATATTAGTCCTCTAGCTCCAGTAAATTATAATTTTAATAATTATAGACAATTAATGCAGAAGGTTCTTCAATATTTCAGACTTGTTATATGGTGTGACAATAGATCACTAGTTATAAAAAAAAACCAAGAAATCCTTTATCAAAAAATTACGAAATCACTGCGAAAGTGGAAAAACCGGTATCAGACCAGACCATCGTTTATCTACGATCTATTTAAATCAGATATTTATTCATGCTGAGGAAAACTCATTGATCGATAAAACATTAATACAATTATCGTGAAAATAGTCAAATTCTTTGACATTTTGTTTAAAAATTTGAATTTTGATTACGAATGGGATAAATGGATAACAAGATAGAAGGTTATGCAATCAAAAAATAGCTTAAATAAATAAATAATCGAATATATTAAAGGAATTTTAATAGGTCATTGAGCATTTTATGTAATGTATATAATGTTTTGTGTTAACAATACATTTAAGTTAGTTAAAATCAATATAAATTTGGTAATTCCGATAAAAAACAGAAATTTTTATATTGAACTCACCGGCCATTGTGGAAGAGACCGTAGTCACGTCCGCTCGCTGCGCCTTGAGTTATTTTTCTCAGCTGATCGTTTTTTTCAAAACTGACAAATCTACCCCCTCCCCTTCGGTGAATTTTTATCATAAAATTTGAAGGCCTTTTTCCGACTTCTTTTCTAGTGTTTGAATTCAAGATTGACCCAGTGTGGTCGTGCACGTTTAGTGATTTTCATACAATCTTGTGTCGTTTTATTTCTTTTACGCCGGGATTCGGGATTTCATTCGATTTATCAACGAACTCGACAGATTGAATCTATATAAATGGTTTTTATTTCTCGAGTGATATAGTGATTTTTTACAAAAACAAACGTTTGTTTATTCTTTGGATGATCGTATTATTTCCTGATTACATTGATTTTTTAACAAATACGATTTGCTTCTTTTTTTGAAGAAAAATTATTTTACGGAGTTGTTATTCGAATGAAGATATTGTAAACAGGAAAGAATGAATTCTGTCCAGGAATCGTAAATTAATTTTGATCAGATTTCTTCTATAAGAAATGGCTGATCATAAATCTGAGGTATAAAAAACAATCTTATCAAGGATTTCTTAGCACAACTGAATTAACCCGCATTTGTCAATAGTTTTTTAAAGGCGTAATATATAATTATATAGATTAGCAATCTAGCTTTTCAATAAGTATATTTTCTTTTTACAGGAAAATAACGCGAAGTTTATTATTAAAAGTCTTATAGCTGGAGCTTTGGCTGGTGCATTGGCAAAATCAACAATAGCACCTTTAGACAGGACCAAAATAAATTTTCAAGTTGGTATAACCATAATTTTAATAGTTTTATTAAACCTACATTAATATATTTTTGATTGATGAGTGTGGGAGGGATTCATTTATTTTTAAGATTTATTTTATATTGGGGTAGACATCTGAAATGTTCCCTTACTATTTCAAATTGGGTATTTATTTCCCAGTAGATAGACAAGTCTGGAGTGTGGTTTATATTTTTAGCAGCCTGGGTTGAATTAACCTTGGTAGTGTTGTAACTAGATTATATATATAACTGTTAAGACAAAGGGATATTAGCACATAATATAAGTAGGGATGATGTCCCATTGTCTAACAGTTGTTTAAACCAGACAAAGGAATAAGATCTATAACAAGTATTTCAACTGAAGCTAATTTTGTAGTAGTATTTTGTTAAGTTTAAATTGTGAGACATTCCTTCACTTTAAAGTCTCAACATATCTCAAAAGTCTGTCTTATTATTTCCCACAACCTACCTAGTTTACCTACCTACCTAGTTAACAATGAGTAGTTTGGAAAACAATGAGATTTAGAAAGACTTTTGAGTTATGTTGATAATTTGATGTGGAGGATCTGTAGAGAATATATTGAAGGTCTTTGATCTAATCATTTAAAATGCTCTAACATATGGTTACTATAAATAGTAACTACTCATCACAATTAGTATTAACTTTTGATAGCGTAGGAAAATCAAAAATATGTGGAGGGGAGCCAATGAATGTACTGAATTTTGAATTCGAGAAAGTCGGGCCAACTAGGCAGATAAAAATGTCACTATCCCTACTCCTCGCACAGGCCTAGTGGCTTTATTTTATTTCCTCATAAAGGTTGGCCAATCTGAGTGCCAAAAGTTAATACTAATTGTAAAAAGAATATAGTAGAACTTACTTGGACGGGGGAGACATTGGTAAACCTGTAATCTCACAACTTTTTACGACTTAGCTAAATTTTTTTACTAAGTGTTTTCATTGGGATACTCTATTGCCCAGTTCACAGCTTAACGTTAATTTTTAAATAGCCTTAAATATTTTTAGAAACAAATAATTATAAGTCTTGACATGTATTTTGGGGAGTAACAATCTGAAGGAGAACATTTTGTTCACCTTCTTTAGATTGTTACTCGCCTCTTTTTTTTATAGAAGGGGAGTAAAAATCTGAAGAAGTGTCATTACTTCCTATTAGTGATTTAAAACAAAGTAAATGGTGTATCTGAGTTATAAGTGAGCAACACACTAAAAAAAGGTCATTTTAACTAAATTTTAGGAGGAATTACATGTCATTAGAAATTTTATAGAGATTGATCTAGAAGGTGCTACTTCTCATCTGAGACATTTCCTCAAGCTTTAAATTGTTTAGTACCTTCAGTATTTTAATTTTTTAAACTAATAATGGACTAACTCAAAGAATCATGTTTTGCTTGATTTTTCAGATTAGTAACAAACCTTATAGTACAAGGAAAGCGTTGAGGTTCATCTATGAAACATACCATAACACAGGAGTGCTTAGCTTATGGAGGGGCAACAGCGCTACCATGGCACGCATTGTGCCCTATGCTGCCATCCAATTCTGTGCTCATGAACAGTGGAAGAGAGTACTCCATGTTGACACCGGTACCGAACATGGCAAGTTAGTCTTCATTTCTTTCTTTCATTTCCTTTCTTGAATAATCTCATTTGCATTATTGTTCTCAATGCTATGCCTCATAGATACGCTTTCTTAGCAGGTATACACATAATATAACAGTTTACTTATTTGGATGGGTATGTTTATTCAACGATATACCATGAGATGTGAGTAGAATGCGCCATTTTGATTTTTTTTTTTAAAGGAAGTGTGAAGCTAAACTGTTGTATAATGTTTAAACATAAATCCTGAAAGTAAACATTAATTATTGATCTTCAAATTATTGCTTAATCCATTTTAAATAAAACTCAAAGAGTGTTAAAATTACCGGATTATTGTCGAACCTCAATTGGAAATATTTTAATATAGACCAGTTTCCACCACTTTAATTCAAAAGTCCTTCTAACTCAAGGCTACCTGACTCAATTTTATTGAGGGCTGTTCTCACAAAAAAAAAAATAATCCATAGTATCTCACAGGCCTGTAAACATAAAAAAAATGGGTCTAATCTTTAAGTTAGGTATATGAATCTTCAAATTTTATTTCTATCATCCTCCTTTTTTTCTCAGCCTTATGGTACTTCCGTTGAATTTGAATCTTATGACTAGGGCTCGGATTGATATGCTCGATAAAATCTCCAGATATGCTCTAAAACCACCTATTTTATGCTCAATAGATATGCTCGAAAAAACCTATACCTTTTTATTATGCTGTTAAATATGCAGAATATGTTTGAAAAACGCTGTTTAAAACTATAGAGAGGACAGTGAAACGAAAAAAAATTACAACTTATCTTCATATACGAGTATTATTTTTAAATTGTATGTATGATACACTGATATATCCACAAATTTCAAGTATATGTATGAGAAGTTTTATGTAAAAGTTACAGTTTCAAAGTTTATTTTCAGTGATTTTCTTAAATCGGCCAATAAAATCTTTTGACGTCAATTACAAATACGTAACTTATGCTGCATCTTCTGCAGAGTAGTTTGGAAAATCGTCTGACATTGCTGACCTCAGAAATGACGCTCATGCAGGCTTTTATGAAAGTCAAGCATGACATCATGTCCTTCTCTGAACTTTCGTGGTGGTCAGGGCCTGAATGGGAGGGGGGGGGGATTTGAATAAAAACAAAGTATTTAGACGAAAAACCACAAGAATATGCATTTATATGCTTTTCTGGAAACAGCCGTTTTATGCATTTGGGGGAGAATTTGAATAAAAACAAAGTATTTAGACTAAAAACCATAAGATTATGCATTTATATGCTTTTCTGAAAACAGCTGTTTTATGCATTTATATGCTCTATAAATTTAAATTTTGTTGTTCCCAGAGAAATGAAAATACCACCAAAAGGCTTCTTTCAATGAGTACTATTCAGGAAAAAAATATGCAAATATGCTCAAATCTGAGCCCTACTTATAACTAACTCTTCTTGGCCAGAAACTTGGTCTTGTTCATTCCCAAAAGCTAGAGTCAGGGGCCTTATAATATTGAATTGCTCTGCTCGCCTAGTTTTTAAACTGTCTATCCCTTTTATGTCAGTAAACATTATGTCAAAAACAAACCTCTCATGAGAGTTTAAACTATTCACAAGAATCACTATCAATATAGGTTTCTAGATGAGTTATTAATATAAATAACATGTATACCATTTTTTTAACTCCTATGATCAAAAGAATCCACTAATAGGCCAGGAGATAGCGTGCAAAAAGTATCTGACAAGCATCAAACTAGAATTTTGTGTATAAGTAAATCCTTTGGTGCCTTTTAAGAATATGTGGTTGGCTTAGTTTGTCTGCGGGACATAGTTTGGCAATGGGTATTTGAAAAAAAAAAAAAAAAAAAAAAAACATAAGAAGCAACAATCTAAAGAA